>OMLM01008638.1:22823-36896 GCA_900302695.1 Helostoma temminkii
GAAGCTTAAAAAAACTTTATTTAAAAAAAAATGTCATGTGAAGTTGGTTGTGTCCTTTCTGTCTTTAATCACAAAGAATAAAAATGAAAAAGGTGGAAAATGGCGTTGAGCTGCAAAAACTGCAGGTGTTTGATAAAAGTCAGCAGGTAAAAAAGTTTTTAGTTTTGTTGTTTTAAATGTTTTGCCTGGATTAGTTTATATGTTTGTTTACTTCAGAGATATTTATCATGTTTAACTGATCTATATTAGGTTCTTTATTATTTTAATCTGGGTTCCAGATACTGTGCTATTACACCGACGGTGCTGCCTGAGAGCAGCAGGCACCTGCTGGGGAAGCTCAGCGACCGACAGAGGGGGTTTACGCACACACACACACACACACTCACACACACTGACGGGGGTTCAGTTTGCAGTGACGCACTGTGAGCTCACTGAGCTATCTGAGTGTGTGTCTCTTCCACATGAACAGAGAGGAGCCTCAGACACAGGGAACCTCATTTACCGGCTTTGTGGTTTTGTTCCATCCTCATCGTTTTTAATTACACCGACCAGCTCTGTTACCTGCAGCTGATGATGTTCGTTTCCCAATAGCAATTTCAACTCAATTTATTCACTAAACCGGTAAGTGTGATAACTTTTCTCAACCCTGTAACTGTGTGAATGGCTGCTAAAGCCGGTAGTTTAGTTGTGTCAGTCACTGTCGACTCGTGTGGATGTGTTCTTGCCACAAAGCCTTCCATTACCACTTTTTACGCACGGCGGTAAAAACTTCGTCTGCGCTGTGAGGCGCAGTGTGACACGTACCGATGACCTCTACACTTTTGGATGAGAGTAGAGTTCTGCTCTTTATTTTAACGGCGTTTATGTGTCGAGAAACAATACTTGAAAAGAACAAGTTCAGTGCAAACTTAGCGACATTTCTTTTATTAATCTGCTGTGGCTGCAGCCTGAACTGTAGCGTATAAAACTTAAGACTGTGTTATAACGGTTATGGGTAGTTTACCATCTCCTGGTTTTGGTAACTTACTTTTGGTTACTTATTGAGTCAAATATAATCAGCACAATTATCAGACTCCTGTGATTCCGTTCATTTGACAGATTTACAGTAACAATAGAAACCGTATCGCGCAGTGAGCACATGCTCGACGCTCTGTCATGAGTACGCGATGACCTCACTGGCAGCGTGATCCTCCCCTTCCCCTCCCTCTCATTTTTTTGAAGGTGATAGTTTTGAATTCTATTTTACTTACTATGTTTCTCTATCACACACCAAGCCCAGCAGATTAAATCAATTCAAGCCAACATGCTGTGAAAAAGTAACTGCTGGTTTCTTTTCTGTCTGTGTGTATCTTATACTAAACCGTTTCAAAGAACTGTCGTCATCTCTTACATCAGTAGAGGTCAGTTCTCAGAGTTCATTAGCAGGTACAACTCTTTATCAGAGAACCGTGAAGAACATTAGGTCATCTCAAGTCTCAGGTGCAACTCAGTGATCCCAGAATAGGTCAAAAGGAAGAGGCCCAGTCAAAGTCCAGACCAGAACTTTAAGGATTGATTACTTTTTCGCAGTTATGATTTAAGTATTGATATCCACATATCAGATGGGGGTTGATTATGTTTCCACAGCACTGTAGTAGCTACTACTCTCATAGTAAAGTCCACGTTTATTGTAAAATAAAGTAAGCACCCTTACTGTTTGCATTGGATCAGGAGAAAAAACGTCTACACATGAAGTATTTGTACACAGTATTACTATAATCATGCCTCTCACACATTTTCTTTGTTATAGTGTGTTTGCTTCATTCCTCACTTTGTGTCTCAGCATTATCACAATTTACACCACACTGCTGTGGTTTTGGCATAGTGTGCTGCTGTGTAATGAGCACACTTCACCGAGCAATGAATGCAGGCACACACACTCACACACTTACACAAGCACTAAGATGAGACTTTCATTTTTGGCACAGAGCTTCTATTGTCTGGGTCCAAATTCCTTGGATCAATAAGAGGATTCTTACGCCTCTCACACACAGCTGTATTCAACTGTATGCACACACACACTTTCTATTCTCTACGTATTTTACGAGAAGACAGACTTCCTGCTTCCTGTCAGTTACTTTCACTCTTAACGTCTCAGGGCTTCTTTGGTTTGACATCATCACCCACCATCCATCCATTTTCTGAACAACTCAGTCCCTGCAGGGGTCGCGGGCTTGCTGGAGCCTATCCCAGCTGTCACATGGGCGAGAGGCGGGGTACACCCTGGACAGGTCGCCAGTCCATCACAGGGCCACATATAGACAAAGACAACCATTTACACTCACACTAACACCTACAGGCATTTTAGAGTCCCCAGTTAACCTGACTGCGAGTCTTTGGACTGTGGGAGGAAGCCAGAGTGCCTGGAGAGAACCCACGCAAACACGGGGAGAACATGCAAACTCCACACAGAAAGACCCTGGCCGACCCGGGAATTGAACCCAGGACCTTCTTGCTGTGAGGCGACAGCGCTAATCTTGTCAAAACATATGCCTTTAAATATTTTGTGGCAAGTGGCTATGTAAATATATTATTTATTTGTTTGTCACAAAAATGGAATTGAGAGCAGAAAGCCTGAGCTAAAAGTCTTTCCAAGTTCATCCAGTGACTGGCCAGCAAGCACATATTCTTTAACTTGTCTGAAAAGCACAGACCTGTCTATGGCTGCCGTTTGTTGGAGCAGCACATATGCTTTCGGAAGATTATAGCCTGTTTCCTTCAAACAACACTAGAACTTCAGCATGGTATCATTAAAGTCACAAAAGTATATTGGTCTTACTTGAAAATAACTACATTTATTTCCAGTTTGCATGATTCCACAGATTTGTGAGGGCACAGTAATGTGTTAGAAGTTGTTTTAAGAATCAAACATTTTTCAATAGTTCAGGGGTTCCCCAAACTGATTTAGGAAATGCTTTTGAAACACATAATTATGAAGTTAGAAGATATTTTGCCATTGCACAGACACATGAATTTTCATGGTAATGTGTGGCTTTTTGACAGAATATCACTGTTTTTTCCACTTTGTTCTCAGTGGATGCTACAGTTAACTGTAGTGAGACTAATACCTGCAATTACACACACACACACACACAGAAACACACACCTTAATTAGCAGATGGTAGATTAAACTCCCATGTTGTGCTCTACCTTACCCAACATTTACTGCAGACAGCATGTACTTTAAGATTAGGAAATAGGTAATAATAACAGGATGAGAAGGGGGAGAGAAAATGGAGTAAGGATGACAGCAAGTGAAAAAGAGACAGAATACAGTTCTGTGTGCTGTTACTTGGAGCTGATAACAAACTCAGATGTAGAGATTATCGTGGTAACCTGCAGTAACATAGACAGATGCACTGCTCCAACTCTTCTGGAACATATGTGCTTAAGCCAAAGACTCAGTTAAGCTTTAATTAACCCATCAATCCTTTCATCTGTCCAATCAAGAGTGGTTGGGACGGCTGCCCGATCGTCTTCCATCCCCGTGCCACAGTGGCCTGACTGACTCCTCAGTGTCAGCCAGAAAACTCGGTGCCAAAGAAATTCCCACTGCACTGACCGCAGCTGCTGGTTCAAGCAGGCTCAGGGCTGGGCACATGCAGACTGGTGCAGGGTTGGATAATTACAGAGGGGTCCTGGATGCAAAAACCCGGAAAGACGTTGCATGCAAACATGCTCGCCCACTGACACCCACACACACTTAGAGCACACATACGCATACACATACTAAAGCTACAAAAGTTATTTTAATGAAAAGTCATTGGAGACACTAGTATCTAAAATACAGCCCACGCATTTTTCTTTCGGGAGACCACTGTGCTATTGTCTGCTTATCTGCTGCACTGCATTTCACAGTGGTAGTGAGTAGTGAGCAACCTGCAAGTCATGCTGCAGAGGGTTTCCGTCAGTTGAGCTCATTCTTGAGTCACTTCCTTGAAGTCTCAGCTCTTTTGTTTTAGACTTTTACACAGAGATGCAGGTTGTTTTGTCATATTTTATCTCTTGCTATTATGTGATTTGTTTTTATTACACAGGCTATTGTTTGGAAGAGAATGCTTTGACCAAATAACACTTGCAAAATTATGGATTGTGTAGGATAAGGTACACAGTGTAGGGAAGTAATATAATGTAAGTACAATTACTAAATTGTAGAGCTATGACTAACAAATCAATGGAGACAAAGTCTCCAGTTATTAGTTGACTTAAAAAATGTGAAAATTTTAATTTACAGCTATTTAAAGACCAAAATTATGCCACAAGATACTAAAGGACTACTACTACTACTACTACTACTACTTTTAAAATGTGGCTTTTTTTTTATTATAGGTCTCTTGTTATACCCCTTTTAGTGGTAAAAAACAGCTACCTGATGTCCCCAGAATGTGCAGGTCCTTGTTTCTTCCCTGGCTGAAATTTCTCTGGAACAACTGGTTTTGAGCTGCGCTCCCCTCCTCCTTGCTCACATACAGTACCTCCCATGTAGGGTTACGCAAAGTGTAATAAGGACGGGGTACAGAGTATGTTTAAAAACTGCCAAGAACACTAAAAACACAGTATAGTATTCAACCTCACTGGTTTCTTTTAGACACTCTTTTAGTCAGGACAGTTGAATGGTCCAACTCCATCATTAAAGTCCAATAATTATTATTTGACGATGTAACTCCCAGTTTTGCTTCATCTAGAATATAGGACTTAGTATTTCAGAGTAGTTTAACAAGTTTAATTACCTGAGAATACGATGTGAACTCTTCCATCACCGATCATACAGTATACTGATATGCTGTGTTTGTAATGTGGTTTGTACCTTGAATAGTTGCACACTCACATTTCATCAGGCTTGGTTCAGTCAGAACAAAAGTAGAGAACTGTAATCATCCCCCTCTTAGCCTGAGTTCACGACCTTTCTCCTGTGTCTCCTCCATCGGCCCTGTCACTCCCTACTGTATGCCCTTAATGACACCGTTTAAAAATAAGCTTTAAGAAAAGGAGACTGCAGTATTCTACCCCACAGGCCGGCTCTGGGGTGGAAATCTGAAAGCAACCACAATGTGCTAACTTAACTTGCCAGTAATGAATCGCTGGCTTTTAGTTGCCAAAGCAAATCACATACCAGCATGTCTGGGTCGATCTCTTTGTGACGAGGCACAAGTGAGTGGCGTGTGTGTGTGTCATGCTTTGGAGAGGATCCACACTATCCCTCATTTAAAGAGTGCTACAGACATGCTCCATTTCAAAACAACATCTGGGTAATGACAATGTGGCCAAGAAAGCAGGAAATTGAACCTCTCCTCTGTAGCAGCACTTTTATAAAAATATTGAATACAACTTAAAACACTGCATATTTAGATCCATAAATATATGTGGATGTGAGTGTGCATGTCTTCTGTGGTTTAGTTTGTTTTTGGTGCCAACTGGAGGTTTGCTAAATCATGGTTTCTTTCCTATTTGCTGATATTCTTTTACCCTCATCGATGGAAATGCAGGACCTGCTTTCAGATATCTATAAAATATTACAGTGCACTCAGTACATATGAAGTTTCGTTACACATTGAACTGTCTCTGGGGAAAGACTAATCCCCTGTGTTCAAGCTTACTGTCCTCCACTTCCCTCAGCCATCCATTAAAGCTTCAATATGAAGCTAGGGCATGGAAAGGAATAGTCTAGTCATCAAACTTATTGCCACGGTTTGCACAGTCTGCTATTAGCGAGTCCTTCCATTTTGCAAACATGAATTTTCAATTAAGCACTTTGATCTATTTACTACATATTTGAGAAATCAAAGATGAATTCCACTCCTAGAAACTTAAAATGGATATTGTTGTTAACCCTTTAAAGCCCAGCCCAACAAACAATAGCCAAAACATCCTTTTTTTTCATTGGACTGTGTACTGGACCCTTTGCTCAAAAAATAAAGAAAACATTTTGAAATTATTTCTAAATATTCAATTTTTAATGTGTCATATTTGATGCATCAGAACTCTATGATAATGATTTAATCAAAAGATTTTTGTGTATCAAATATAATACAAATAGCATTACAGGGTTAAATGGTGCGATACACATGTTGGGATATTTAGCAAACCAAAACAACACAAGTCTGCTACCAGAGCATCCTCAATTAAACGGGCAGAGTTAATACTTCTAGTTCTTTGGTCTGTACTTGACTAGATTTGTACTTTGAAATTGAATCATACTTTGGCTGATGATGTTTTGTCAGTTTCATCAGAGTGCAGATTGAGAAATGCTCAATATTTTTCCACAAAATAAAACCAACACAGCTGTGGTGTCTAGAGGTGCTAAGGGTCCTGCATAATTTATTTTTGTATGATACATTTATAAAATAAAGTTAATCTCATGGAAATGATTTTAAGAGTCACGAGGGCAGCTGCTGTCTCTACCTCTACATTCATATTTATGATACAAATGAGAGAGGTATCAAGCTTCTCTGCTTCTTAAATTTTCAGCAACATTAATACATTATACCTTAATAGAGTTATATCTGTATCTGCACATATCGGGTGAAGATCATGTTTTCTTTACCTGAAGTTTTTCCATTGACTAAAACAGTAATTTAGTAAATCCTCTGTATTTGTTTGACAAATAGAGATAACATGTTGGAAGTGTTGTTTTCCATAGTACTTAAATGTGTTTGTGTGAAAATGGAAATAGTTTTATTATAGTGTGTATGCTGACTTTTATGAAGAGCTACAGTTGTAAATTATAATAGTTGGAACATAATGTGTTGATTTACATCCACTGTTAATGATGGTGGTTATGTAAGGGAAAATACCACACTGTGAAAAACACCAACTCTCCCACACACTTTTGCAACTGAGGTTGCCCCATGTTCTGTTTTTGAAAATAGGTAATTAAAGTAGACTGTGGATTGTTTTACAGTTGTTTTGTAGCCAGAATATGTTTGTGGCCTGTCTTCTAGTGGGTTAAATAATAGCAAAATGTTGTTTTTACAAGTAGTGCTATTTAGGCTTGTTTCTAATGAAGCAGACATTAAAATCTAAATGAATGGAAAACAAAATGGCTTTACACTAATTCATATTTTTAATTTCTAACAAAAACTAGGTGTGGAAAGCTTTTGTGTCTCTACTTAAGCAGAAGGACAAATTGATTGGGGAAACAACTTTCATATAAATCGAACCTTTGACATCTAATAAACAAAATAAAAGGAAACTTCTGTTGACTTTTATTTGTATGAATAGGAATTGATAGTGGCTGTGAGGAATTAGGGCAAGGTAGTGTATTGCAGCATTGCTCTGGAGGTATCACAGAGCTATAAACAAGCTGAACACCTTTCTCTCTCATATGTTCGTCCTCTCACCTCTGTCCACTCTATCTGGTAAACTCAACCTTTGTTATTCCACCATCTTGATGTCTGATAGACAGCGTGCAACAGAGACACAGGAGAAGCCCGTTAGGTTTCTGCTGGTGTACAGTTCCACTGGAAAACATGACGTCTGGCTTTACGTCAAATTCAAGGACAGAGAGGAGGAATGAGAGTGGGAGAAACCCATCTACAGACGTGTGTGGACAGACTCACCTGACAAGTTAACAGACACACTCTCCGTAATGAGACATTTCTTGAGAACTAACGTATGAAGTGTTGGCATAATCAGTCTTTAATTCACCAATAATGGGCACCTCCATTAAGTTAAGGGAGGGGATGGTTGTCCCTATCACGTTGTTGTTATACACATGGACATTATCTCTTGATCCACAAAATGTCTAATGGACAATGGAGTATAATTACCTTAAACCTTTTTTGCTGTCTCAGTTCTCTTGGATTGTATATTACTCTTTGGACCTGAAGATAATTCTCGTGTGCATCACAATGTGGTGTTTCTCAAGGTTAGGACACACTACATGACCTAGTAGGCTTAATACTGTAGGTAGCCATTATCAGCATGGTAAATTGGTGGCTTTGGCTCTCTTATTGTCATGTCTTTCTGCCTTATGACGGAACAGAAAATCCACATCTTCTGAAGTGCTTTTAAAAGGCCAAATGTTTTCGGCAGTGACTTTTGAACTTACTTACAGTACTGTGAAGTATGCCCCCTTACTGAACTGAACTCAAACTAATTTTAATATTACACAAAGATAACCCAAGTTATCCAGAACATATGAGAAACAAAGTAATTGACATGTATCAGTCTGGAAATGGTTCCAAAGCTATTTCTAACCATGGTGAACCATGGTGAGAGCCATTATCCACAAATGGAGAAAACTCTGAACAGTGGTGAACCTTCCCAGGAGTGGATGGCCAACCAAAATTACTCCAAGAGCACAACAACGACTCATCCAGGAGGTCATAAAACAACCAGGAGCAACATCTAAAAAACTGCAGGTCTCACTTGCCAACAACAACAAACATCTTGATTATCCCCAAAACTTTTTATAGCAGTTCATAAAAATAAAATCATATCAACTACCTGGCCACCAAACATGGTCTCGGGCCGCTTTGCAACTTCAGGCTCCTGAATAATCTTGGGATATGCAGTGGGACAATGACCTGAAACACACCAACAAGTCCACTTCTGAATGGCTCAAGAAAAACAAAATGAAGGCCTATTATGGCCTATTCAAAATCTAGACTTAAATCACTTAAAACAATTCTACAACGAAGAGTGGGCCAAAATTCCTCCACAGTGATGCAAAAGACTCATTGCCAGTTATCGCCTGCAGTCGTTGCTACTAAGGGTGGCACAACCAGTTGTTAGGTTTAGGTGGAAATTACTTCTTCATGTAGGGCCAGCCAGATTTGGACAGCTTTTATCCTTTAATAAATTAAATCATCATTAAAAACTGACAAAACTGACAGCTGACCCCTTTCATTTGGGTCAATCAGAACAGTCTGAACTGTGTCAATTGTGCGTACTTCTTCTATGAGCAATTTAAAGGCCACACATCATTGTAGTCTACATTCATCCAGGGATGCATGTTTGTTTACCACTCTGGTCCTGGTTTTTCTTGATTCATCCTTAAGAGCAAAGATAAATATGAAGGTAATTGAGATGAGGTGAGTAGTCTTTGTAAGACTGAGAAACTTTATATTAGTTGTTCACAACTTGTCTAATTTCAGGATCCACATTTCTGTGTAGTAATTAAGTCTCAGTCTACATAGGCTAAAAAATTTAATTACCAGAAGTCCCAAAGAAAATTGTGTGGGACTGCAATAAGAAAGGACAACTGCATTAAAATGCATCTGCAATTTTTGAACAGTTTATCCACACACTTACAAAGCACCTGACTGTGACCCAGTAGTTGAGTAACCACAGCTCCAACGTGTCTTCAGTTTAGTCTGTTGAACTACGTAGAAGCTGAACAGGCTGATAAGCATGGAATCCATTGTGATGTATGATAAGTGGATACTTTTAGATCACATTACGAATACACAGTGGAGGCATTTCAATTCGTAAGAGTATTTGAGTACTTGAACATAACAGCAATTCTTTTATTTGTGTTTTAGTCTGTTGTTTTGTTATGGAAAATTTAAAAATATCAAAAAGTACAAAGTGATCGCTTTTTGAAAATTATTTTATTTCAGATAAAACAGACCACTTCTTACCTGGGTTAGGCTAATTTGATATGCTGGAGAACTGGAAAAAAACATTAACACACATCTATTTCTCTTCTCCTTTGCTGAGTTGAGCTCAACATTCAAAAAATAAAACAACATGTTCCTCCTAACTGAGTTATGTCAGTTGAAAGCAAGTTTAAGTTGATCTAACTTAATAGTTGCATAAAGTTAAATATATGTTGACCTAGTTGTATAAACTTAAACATTATATGTTGACCTAACTACTTCAAGTTCATTTAACTGGTATATATACCATATAATAGTTAGATCTCTATAAGCATGACTCAATTTTTGTGCTTGCAGACTCAAAGTCTTATGTCTAACCAGAATCCTGGTTAGACAAACTTGACTCACAGTTCGCTAGCCAATAACACGGTGGCTTGACCCTGCTTTACCCTTGATCTCTATGGTGCTCAGTCACCTCAAACTGCAATGCGACAAGTTCCACTCATTCTTGTGTTTCCTCTTTTGTGGTTCCTTCCTTCCTTCACAGCTTCATCCAGAAGGCTTTCTCAGCTCAGCTGCAGCATGACATCAAGGAGCCAGAAAAAGCTTTCAAACACATTAGCTGTGACTTTGGTCTTCGCCCCTAAAACCACCACAGAATGGAATAATGTTCATGTTTTTGTCATGCCTTTGCCATTACTTCTTTATTGTTGCTTTTTTTAGCTACCCTAAACAAGACAGAAAATGTGACTGGTCATCTGATGTTGTTGCGACTTGTTATTTGAATGTGTCGAATAATAACTCCAGAGGCTTTGGGTAATTACTGTTTTACACAGTTTAGAAAAAGTCGTCACGGTCTTCTACTTTTCCTTTGAAGTGTTTTGGAAAATTTATCCCATTCCGTTGTTTTCGTCCATCCACATAAAATGACGAAGGCATTGTGGGCTTTGGTGTCTTTTGGCTTCTTTGTTGTGTATGTTGGGATATTCTGAGAGGTGTTAATGTCCTGTTATATCCTACACTTTCCTCTTCTCCTCCTCTTTGTTTGCCTCTTTCTTCCTCTGCTCCTTCAACTCACATGTCCATTTGACTCAGCCCCCGAACTAAGGCACATGCCCGACACATGCATAAAGCAAGCCAGGTTATATAAATTGAAACAAAGAGGGGCTAGAATAAGCACTTTAAGAGCAGTAACATATGAAAGCAAGCAGAAAGTATAAGCCCTAATCAGCAGAAAACCATATTTGGTAACTTCTGTGACACCAAATGGGGTCACCAGAGGGATCTGCTGGTTGAATAATAAAGCTATACTCTGATGTCTGGTAATTTTTGGAAACATTAAAAAAAATTTAAAAACTGATGACTAGATGGCTGTTGCTATTAATGAGTTTTTCCAGGAGCGTTTCAGGGTTCAGAGTTGCTTAAGTGACTGGTTTGAATTGGACTGGGCTGGACTGGACTTTGATGTGCATGTGTGTTACAAGTATCAGTATTAGTACCTTAAGAAAAAATATATTTGTAGAAAATAAGTATTTTTGCGCATATTTATAAAAGTCACAAAAGTTAAAATTTTCTAGGGTTGAAATTTTTAATTTCCAAGTATTTCACTGCATGCCCTATAAATGGTTAAAGCATACTACAGCGGTAACAACTCAACTTTGGCTCAGGCCTCCCATCTTCAACACTTACACATGTCCCCATTCAGAGACCAGCTCAACTAAATAGTTGAAAAAAGCTAAGAATAGAAGAAGGAAAAATGAAATGAAGTCATATGAGGATTAGTATTTTTATCATAGGACTGATATACTGAAAAGTTAGAGTAGTTTGGGGATTTAAAAAAAAGTCAGCTGGCCATCATAAGAGTTTTGTATCTGTAAGTTAATCTCAGTGTATTCCAGCAATATTCTTTTTTACTTCCACATTATATAACTGTCAGTATGTTGACAGCAGTGGATACAATTTCCCATAATGTTGAGCCTTTGAAAGATCATGGATAATTCTGTGTCTGCTGTGAGTAAGAGTGGCACTTTATGATTGATTCAGAAGAAGAATGGATGTATTCTTAAAAGCAGACAAGGCCATGCATGGATACAAGAGCAGTCGTGTGTCTGTAGGTCCAGCGGAAGTCCAGCGTGTGGCGGCCACCTCTGTAGTGGGTTTGTGGGGAAAACCTCAGACAAGCTGGATTTTCATGCAAATACATCACACGCAGACAGTGCTGGCTTAGGTTGCTCAGCTGTGAATGGCTGACATCCGAGAGCAGTGGTCAGGCAGCGGGCACGTTTTGAACATCCTTTTGGATCCGTTTTGTCTTTCAGGCACATTTTCACTGCACATGTCCCCGTTGGATACACTTACAGCCCTTTAGCCAGCAGGTGAAATGCAGTATTAGATGGACCCATTTGTTCTATATATCCAGAATGACTTTTCCTTAACCAAATATCTTCAGAAAGGAAAAATTTAATGGTACATATGTATGTAATTTACATAAATGTAAACAGTTTGAATTTACGTGGATTTTGTTTTCCAATACATTTCCGTCCCATGAACTTAACTTACTAATTGCATGTTGGAATCTTAATTTAACATTTGATGAAGGTTTTGGATTATATGAGTTCATCACATGATAAATCAGTTTCATTTTGCTTCGTTGGAGTTTAACTACCAGTTATATCAGTGGTTGCACTTCTGGAGGTCAAGTGAGGTTCTTTGTGGAAAGCAAACATTCCCCAGCCCCTGTAACTCAGTCCAATTTGTTACTTAACACTTTGCAAAACAGAGGTACTTAATTGTAGGTCCCATTTTTGTTTTGCTTGCTCTATCATTGTCGTTTTATTGATTTCATTTTCCCCCTTTTTTTGTGATTGTGTGGGTGTACAAGGGTGCATGTTTGCATGTGTGTAAAAGTGCATATGTACGTACATGTGGGTGACTTGTAATTAGCCTCTTACTAACTCTGGTCTGTATGGCATTTTAACAAATGCTTCTATATATATCATGCTATCAGGCTGAAGTTCTAGCGAACTCTCTCTCTCTCTCTCTCTTTCGCCGCTTTCTCCTCTTTCCATCCATCCCTCTCTTCCTTTCCTCTACAGCTTGATTGGCCCCTGTCCTTCAAAGTAGTGGTTTTTCTGTCTTCACTTTATCTTTCTCTTCCCCTGAAATTATGATTCAGAAGCCTGTTATTGGCATGAAGGCCTTGCTGGACAAAAATCATAAACACTTTTTATTTTCATGTTTGTATAAGGCACAACTTTGTCTTGGCTGGATATTATGTCAATCCAGATGTGTGTGTGTGTGTGTGTGTGTGTGTGTGTGTGTGTGTGTGTGTGTGCGTAAATGTGCCTGTGTATGCATGTCACCTGCAGATAATGATAATGATAATGTGCATAAATGCATTACATGGCACTTACAGCACAAAGGTGCTGGGTGTGTGCATGTGTGTGTGTGTGTGTGTGAGTGTGTTTGTGTGCTGACCACACATAGTAAGAGAATGAATGGGTTTGAGTGGGAAAGTGTTGATTTTCTTGCTAACTAATGTTTAAAACATTACGTTTTACTGTGTGGTCAAAGGTGAAGAGCTGCTTAAAGCAGCCTCACCACTCACACACGTATGCAACACACATGTACTCACACACCACTGAAATGTTTTAGGCGTGATGGAA
Source organism: Helostoma temminkii (assembly GCA_900302695.1). NCBI lineage: Eukaryota > Metazoa > Chordata > Actinopteri > Anabantiformes > Helostomatidae > Helostoma > Helostoma temminkii. Next base: position 36,070 of record OMLM01008638.1, read on the forward strand.
GGGGCATGCCCTAAGGACGTTAGGGGTGTGTCTGTGGTCAGGGTGACAGTATAAGATGCAGGCAGGTACAATGAATTCTCCATTCAGCTCCACAGATTTGTGTCTCTCCGACCTTTGAGTGTTTTTAGTTGCATGTTATTTGTAACTTTGTCTCTCAGTTAGATCTTAGTAGATTTTTTTTTTATCTTAATTTTCTAGTTGAAAAGTCTTGTCCAAGCAACACCACATACAACTTTTATCAAGCATCAAGCTAGAGTATATTTTGAGTTTAGTCCTCATTCAGCATTTGTAGCAGAGCACACAGCATCTTCCCTGAGTTGCCACGGCAACTGTGCCAGTCAGCTGCAGGTCTGGGGTACGTATGCTCCTTTGGCTTTGTCCTCTCTCTTCCATTTTCATTTTTTTCTTAGTTGTGCTGTATTTTATTTTAATCCGTTTTTATCTAGATTTATTTTCTGCTTTTTTTCCCATTTCTTTCTACTCGTGAAGCACTCTATCTGCACTTTGTTTCTAATTTCTTACACAGTACACTCCTCTGAAATCTCTGATCTTTTTAAAGTTTGTTTTATTTCTCTTGCTTCTCTGTCATTCTGTTCCTTTTTTGTGACATATGTTTTTGTTTTGGTCAGTGTCTGATTCACAAGCCTGTTTGTGGCCAACCAGTCAGTTACATTCTCTCTTCCTGGCAGATAACACAGCAAAGCATGTTAACACTGTGCTTTTAGTCATGACACGGCTGTCTGATATACCAAAACTTCAGAAGGGCAGAAATCGTGCCGGACAAGTGCTGAGAGTGAGTTTTATGTTGCGTTCATCTGCTGCATCTG
>OMLM01008638.1:45386-55969 GCA_900302695.1 Helostoma temminkii
GTGAAGTAAGTTCAAAGTTGTACACATCAGACAATGTACTGTGTTCAGCAGAGTTCTGGTTTGGACTAATACTTGACTCAGTAGCTCACTCGCTTACGTATGAAGTGAATGTCTCACACAGCTGTAACTACTGTCTGTGTCATGAGGTTAGAACACACAGTCCGTCACTAAGCCCAGTGGTAGTCACAGAGTTGTAAGTCATACAGTTCAAACACCAAATGTTAAACACTGAAATTGATTCAGTAATGAGACGTAAATCATATAAGTCCACTTAAATGTTATAGTCCAGTCCACACAAACTGTACTTTGGTTAACTGTGCGCTATAGTCCATAAACCTCTCTGTATTCTTTGCCTCTATACTGACCCAGCTAAATCTTATCTCACAGTACTACGTCTTGATAACTGGAGGCATTTCATTGCAGTATGTATGGCACAATCCCAACAGTGAGAGGAGTTAGGGGGCCTCTGGCTCAGTGAAGCTGCTGAATGAGCTGCTGTAACATGTGATCTTTAGATTCGAGAACATTCCCTGCACACACACACACAATTCTGGAAAGCTTTAAAATCCTGTGTGTGTCTATATGTGTGGTGCTACATTATGCAGAGGTTTTCTGGGGTCACTGCACGTCCCCCACACACTAGTATAACACAGGGATGCACAGTTTCATTCATCGCTTTTACTCTGCTCTGCCTTTCTCTGCATAAAAGAACAATGGAAGGACAGAAACTAAAGAGACCGGGGTGAACATGCACTGCACGCTACATTAAGAGATAAAACTTTAGATTTCAGTTTCACTTTGTTTCCAGTTCACATTTAAGTAGGTAAAGGAAAGGTTTGGACAGATTTTCAGTATTAGCATTTCAGTAATGTCAGTAACAAAACTGTCACAGATATAATGCACTATAAAGGACCAAAATTTGGATTTATGTTTTTATTAATATGTGCAATAATAGATAATTTGGGGTTTATTACTTTTGTTAATACGGTAACATATGCCTGAGAAAGAATGACATCTTGTGAGTATAGTTTGTAGTGAAATTCACCTGGTCATGTGCTGACCAGGCTAAAACAGTGAAACTAATTCTTTCCTGCTCTTCCTCCGTCCCAGGTTTCCAATGCTGTCTCCACTGTCCCCGTTCCGCTCCCTTCCCAGGCACTGCCACCATCAATCCCACCTCCACACTATCTCTGGTCTCTCCGGTCTGGCTCCCAAACATGGCTACCGCTGCTCCCGCTGCGCCCAGAGAAAATGGCCCCCTGTTCTCATTCCTCCCCTGGATTCCCTGAAAGATCCCTTAAAGCCACCACAGACCCTCATCCTGCCCTCTCTGGACACAACCACTGACCTGCAGAAGAGGCCTCTCCTGGGGGGAGTGTTTGTCGACACCCACCATTCGCAAGCTGTAGTGCCAAATACTGTACAGGAAAAAGTACAAGGAAAGGAAGTAAAGGAGAAAAAGGAGGGAGAGTTGACTGTGTTGTCTGTGGGGAGGTGAGACCTGTTAAAACACAATTAGCTTTTCACAATGTCATTTAAGACAAAGTAAAATTGCCCATGTAAAACTCAGTTAAAAATTAAATTCTTTTTTCAAATGTGATGCATTGTTGTAGATTAGAGTATCCAGCAACTGGAAAATTTGTGAAAATTAGCCCTTGTGATAAAGTTGTAGCTAAAGAAAAAAATCAGTCACAATATCATTATTATTCCCTGTTGTCTGAATGTAACAATAATATATTTTGGTCAATTAACAGATTTCAAGTTGCTCAGATCCCTGAGCAGAAACCTGTCAATGTGGAACCCAAGACATCATCTAATGAGCAAAGGATCTCCCTGTTTGGTGGAAAACACTTCTCCTCTTCATCATATGGCCTCAGAAGGTACAGCCCATGGCACATTTCTTTTCCTTTTGCCTGTCACTACTACACCGTTATTGTTTCTTTATATTTGTTTGAGACTGTGCATGTTTGAGACTGTAGAAATGACCCTATTCTGTTTCTGTATATCAATTCTCCTCCTCATTAAGTACTATAATTATGTGGCTTGCCTATTATAAAATTGGCTGCTCCTTTTCCATGTTTAACACTGGGAAAGGAATCGTGAACACGTGATGTCCTGCTTGTGCCTCCTCCTTGACTTTTTCTCTTGTTTATTCAGGTGAAGAGACAGAGATGCTGCACGATAATGCTACCTCGCTGAAGATATCCTGATCATTCATTGATGATGTGACAGCAGGCAGGGAGGAAGCTAATACCAAGGAACCATAAGAACTGCTTCCTGCTGAAAGAAGTTGTTTTTAATTAATTGTTATTATGAGTATAACTGTATTTATTATTACATTACAAATCACTGTACTTTACAGAAGTATGATATGTACCACTATAGAAGTTCATATCACAGTATCAAGGAAAAAGGCTGCACAGCGACAGAGTGCAGAGATTTGTTGTTTAGGTTTCAAATAAGGACTAATCAATTACTGAAACTTGAAAGAAAGAAAGGAGGGAGAACACAAAGCAATGAACATTGGCAGCACACTCAAACCCTGTATTTGTGCTTCCGTGTAAAAAAAAAAAAACAACAGAGAGGTACGACGCATGTAGGGTGACAAATACACTATATTTATGAAGGGACACAACCTCACTCTGGACACTGTGGGTCACATAACTGACAAAAGCCACAACACTGAAACAGCAGTGAGACTAAAACAAACTCATAAGTGTGTAGAGTTAAGATCAAGCCGAGTTGTCTGTAGTCAAGTGTCGTATAAAACAAGAATAATGTGAAGGTTTTCATTATCAACAGCTCAGCAAATCTGTCTCGTCAGAAATAGAAACCTTTATAATTTTCGGCCATATGACACTTGATTAAAGACTTCTGTAGCACTACAGTAAGTATTATGAAGAAGAAATGTTATAGAATTTAATATAATTTTGATGTTTTTAATATTTTTATAAGTTTAGTGATTTAGCTTTTCTTGTTTCATCTCACATAGAAACTGCAATTGAGATTTTAGACCTAGAATGAATGTAGTCTTAACAGAAGAAGCTGACTACTCACGGAGTTCAGCTAAACCTTTGAGAAAAGCATTCATTCAGCAATGTACAGCTACCTGCAGTCAGCATTAGCGCACTTGTAATTTATAAACTGTTAGCTTGGATCTAAGTGGGTGATCAGGGGCCAAATGTTGTTTTAGAGGGCCCTATAGAGTATACTGCATCACAGCAGTTTTATGACAAAGCAGCCCAATGGCAGTTAGAGGCTGCAAACGTCATGTGGGTCTTGGTGTGGAAAGGATGATGGATATCACTTTTGTAGACTGGAACAATGCCTTTCTCTGTAAATTAATGTACATATGTAAGTATGGGTGAGTATAGAGAAACAGACTGGCTTTTATTTAAACATACAGTATGTATGAGGTGATGTATTAGATTTCCTGTATTGGTAAAGCCAACTGCACTGCACAAATAAGTGGCATTTGATATCCAGCAGTCAACATCCAGCAGCGACAATTCTGTCACACTCATTTATGTAAGATGAATTCCTGGTTAAAATACACAATATATATAATCTGTCAGCATTTGTTTGCAAGGTTTCTGTTTTTGATTTATTATTTCAAACAAACTGTTTTGATTTTCCTCTCTAATCACGATCTTTTAAAACTAAAGTCCTACACAGAAAACTCACATGTAGTGCACATAGCAAGACTCCAGTTATGCAATCTCCATAACTGTAAGAAACCACTCACATACACACACAACCATTTTTTTTTTTTTTTTTTTTTTAACATTTTAATTGAATAAATGAACCAGTGGCTGCAGAGGATTAGTGGTTGAGATGTCTCAAAGTCATGCAGCTCAGTTGGCTTTAGTTTACATCCTCATGGTTTTTAAAGAGTGTACTGTAATCATAGTGTTTTTTTTAGCTACTCATTTTCATATTTTCTTATTATGATGTTGTGAGGAATATGACAGCATGTCCGGAGGACTGGATATTTATTGGCTGGAGCAGTTACACAGTTTCATTTCTTCTGTTTATTACTATTACTAGGATTATTATTACATGTTTTTAAACTGAAGTGTTGCTGGTAGAAAGGAAAGATCAAAAAAGGCATTCATCAACATCATCATACATCAACTTTGTAGATTACATTTATAATAATAAGTTTTTCTGTATTATGTTTTTACTCTTGAAATAAAGAAAAGGCAAATTTTAAGTGTTGTCTTGTTAGTTGTTTTCGCAGGTGTAATATGACTTTGTGTAGGCTGTCGTGTGTGGATGTGTGATATGTAGGTGAGCAATTTGTGTGTGTTTATGAGAGAGACAGAGCATTTCCAGTGAACTTTTGCAACAGCAATAGCCCTTATTGTTCATTAGGCAGTATCACCCTCTAGTGGTGATAATGTATTAATTAAATATATTGATACCTGATTATGTATTCATGGGCAACCAGTATCAATCAAATAAAGTTGCTCAGCTAGAGCTAAAATTCCTATTTGTTTTTTCAAATACAGAATACTACCAGTCAGAAGCTAGACTGTTGAAATAATTAGATTAATAAAATAAGTTTTAGCACAACATTAGACAACATTTTAGCAAATGCTACCTGTTGTCTTAAGAGATGTTGAATTATAGTGATATTCATTCAACATTACAGTAACTATTACCATATCTTACTTCACACAAATTACTGCATGGTGTCTAGCTAGTACTCTATGGCACATGACACTTAATATCAGAACAACAATGTCATCAAAATGAGTTTACATGTTGTGGCTCAAAGTCACAAACTATTCCAGGACATTCAAAGCCTGCCTTAAAAGCAATGGTTTGGCTGAATACTGTCTGACGTGTGGAAAGGTAAGCTTATTTTACAAACACATCATTACCAGTCCGGTATGTCTTTAAGACACATTAACAAATTGTCAGTAGCTTTTCAAACATATCAAAACATTATATTTTTAAAAATAATTTAAAGAGCTTTAAACCATTTAAGTCATAATGGCTACATTATGTTTCTGAGTTATGCTAAGATTTTGCACATGTGATATTTGTACACATGTAGAGTATTAGCCTATAATATAAATAAACCTTTACAGACAGACTCAACCCTATATCATGCTTGTCATAATATCATGCTTGCCTAAACAGACAAACGGTGGAGACTGAAGATTAAAAGTAGCTGCATGATGCCACATTTACAAGAAGAGATTATCTATAAGTAGAGTGATGGTCCCTGCAATCTTTGGGATTTTTACAAAAAATTTTCAGGTTTTGAATCAGAGTTGAGTTGTCAAGCACTGACTCTGACTTGGAGTCGGTTTTGATGTAGATGACTTGCTCTTCTTTTTGAGGTTAGTGCAGACATCCTGCCCAGCCAAGAAGTAAAGGATGGGGTCAACACAACTGTTGAAGCTGGCCAAAGGTCGCGTTGCCTTGTAGGCAATACTGGAGGCTTCCAGAAATTTACAGCTGATCTGATGAACATATAAACATGTGACACACTGATATTTTGAAGTCATTATGATATATTATCGTAAAAAATACGGGTCTGTCCTCACCTGGGCTGGATTGACATTCCTTATGTGCCGTAAAGAGTAATAAAGACTCCTGGTGAGGTGAAAAGGGAGGAAACAGAGCATGAAAGCTGCCAAAACAATGATTATCATCTTCACTGACTTCTGCTTGGACCGCTGGGCTGCCACTGTTCCCCTGTCCCCTTCAGAGATCCAGCTAGGCTCTAGAAGCTTCTGCACCATGAGGCTATAGCATACCATCACCACCATGAAGGGCAGGACAAACAGAAGAACTGACACAATTGAGCTGTACACCAGGAAGTCATCAAAATGCTCTGGGCTGGTGGTATCATAGCAGATTCTTCGGTCAGTGGTCTCATCCCTGACAAATGAGATAACAGATAGCAGCAGTTTAGGATTATTAAATGGAACAGCAGTCTCTTTGGGCCTGAACCACAAACAGATGTAATAAAATAAATGAGATAAAATGTAAATGTAATAGCTAATTGTTATTCATTGAAATGCGTTCCATTAAAGAACCTCAAGATAAGTGGTGTGCCACAAAAATCAATAGTCCACAGTTTAACACAATTACTGACACCTAATAATACAATGAGAAGAAGGTTAGTAAGTAGAGAGGCTTATTAGGCGAGGGTGGAATGAAAAGAAACAGAAAGAAAGAAAGAAAGAAAGAAAGAATATACAAATTTAAATCACCTTGTTCTTGAGAAATAGAGAACAGGAGCCTGGCAGAATAAAACACAGGCCCACACGCCCACAGACACCAGCCTAGCCCGATGGCCGCTGACCCAGTAGAGAGAGCGTATTGGATAGCAGATGCCAAGGAACCGGTGAAGACTGATACAACACAGGAACAGAATGGAGCCTACCAGAGGAAGGTTAATGACAGATACAATGTTTAATACACAACAATATGGGTAGAATTTGTTATATCTTATCATTTAATAGTTTAAGCTATACACTATAAGCATATTTCTCATCTATATATCTGTTGTGGATTTTCACCTTACGTTGCATGGTGCATCTATTGCTGTTGTTTTAAAGTTTGATATCATTTGTATTGTATTGTACTGTTCTGTATTACATTGTTTTGTATATTGCATCTGTTGCGGAAAGTAACAAAGCATATTAACTTTAGTACTTAAGGAAATTTTTAACTATTTCTACCTTAGTTCAAGATTTCTATTTTCTGCTACTAGTTACTTTTTATAATAATAAATATAATAATAAATATGGTGTTATTGTAAGACTTTATTGATTAATGGTGTAAAGGTCACAAGATACCAATAATTAGAAGAATCAATAAGTGGTTCATGTTAGATTCAAGACATGTGATCAGCAGGACAGTGTGAGGTTAAAATGATCTCCATCTTTACCAGCTGCAAAGTCAAAGATTTTTCTACACACTGCATATCACTGTGTGCAAAAGATAACGTATTGTATTACAGAATATTAATTGCTATGTGTTTTTTGTATCAGTTATTATTAGGCAATATCATCTCACCATATGTTGACTATGCCACCCCAAGTCACGTCACATTGTATGATGGCATACAATACTATTACAGTATACACCATATTATTTACATATTAAATTATATATTATACAGTATATAAAACTATATTTAATTATTTGGTATTGTTTTGTAGTATAGTCATGTTGTATATCAAACTGTGTCTGTGCCACGCCACTGTACCGTATAAGTTAGTGTAAAACAGGAAGCGTATTAGCTTGCAGAACGGTTCACTGAATGGCCAGTCGCTCTCATCAGCATAGTAGTAGATGAGGAAGGGCAGAGTGGAGATGTAGAGTGTATCACACACTGTCAGGTTAAACATGTAGATTGTGGAGGGCTTCCAGCGCTTTGTGCGGAAAACAATCACATACAAGGCTGTGGAGTTCAATGCCAGGCCGATCACAAACACAAGGGTATAGCTGACAGGAAGGAGAATATATTTAAAATCTTCATTAAATTTACAAGAGAAGGCACCGAAGTTGGTATGGTTGGTTGTATTGTTGTCAAAGATGGCCATCTTGGTTATAAAAATACCTGAGGAAAGATAAAAACATAGTTCAGGAAGAGATTCTGAAATAAAACACAACAAAACTATATAAATTTTATGTAACTCATTTGTTCTCCTTTTACAAATGTGAATGAAGCTGTGAGGACATTCAGTATTAATTAACTATCTATCTATCTATCTATCTATCTATCTATCTATCTATCTATCTATCTATCTATCTATCTATCTATCTATCTATCTATCTATCTATCTATCTATCTATCTATCTATCTATCTATCTATCTATCTATCTATCTATCTATCTATCTATCTGTGTACGTTATGTTAAGTTCTGACCTCATTGACCAGTTAGAACTAGGAAAGTGAGCTCCATATACAGTATATGAGTCATGCAAGAGGCAATGAGCTGGTTAATAGTTACTGGCTTGTTGCTTCGAAAACACAGTTTTTGACTTGCTTATTTTTTTATGTTGCAAATACAACCTCAATTATAGTACATAATATCTTCTCTGTGCATAAGGGAACAAGACCTAAATGCAACACTGAATGCCTGTGATCTTCAGGCCCTCAGATTGCACTGTATTAAAAACAGGTCTATGCTGTGGTGGACATGCTCAGAATTACTTTTTGTTTCTTTCAAAAATCCAAGTTAAAGCTCTATCATGCAAAGAAGAAGCCATATATGAACATAATCCAAAACACTGCCGTCTTCTGAGGACCACAGCTCATTTAAAATGGTCTATGTAAAGTTGAAAACTTTTCTATGGTCAGATGAATCATAATTTGACATTCTTTTACAGAAATCATGGGCGCAGCGTCCTTCCAGCCACTTCCATGATGAGTTTTAAGGTTCTAACATACAGACGTGCACGTGCTCTCCCACTGCCTTACTGAAGTTTAACTTATGACACTATATCTTGATACTCTATATATACATACAAGTACATAGCTATGAACTCACTAAATATAACCTTATTGTGCCTTCCCCAGAGTAAAAAGCTCTAAATCTTTTATTACATCCGAGCTGTAGAATGACAAACATTCATACAAACTTGTGCAACAACTTTTTAGTAAACCTCCAGTACTCATTTGGGCACTTTCATGTCAGAATTTTCCAAAACCTCATGGCTGCAAGAGGAAGAGGGACAGGCAAAGGACTAACTTTTTAATTCAAACCAGACCCTGTACAAAGATTTCTTTCTGTTTTTTCTCACTGGCATACATGCTGCATTGTTGTCTCACTAAACCCCAGCACATTTTCCTTTTCCTCTGTAAATCTGCTAGTTTATCTTCAAACTCCAGTTCAAACCAGATATGTAATAACACAAAAATTACAACTTCATACCTTCACATGCAAAACTGACAGTACATCCTAAACTTGTTTTTCAGCTGACCAAAAAAAACTGAAATCTGAACCGAGAGTTGTGAATTAAACTACTCTGCTTCCTGTCGTAGCCCTGCAAACATTCTGCCACATCAAGACTGAGCACACTATGAAGGAAGCATTTGATAATCAAGTATTCAAACAAGCCTTTAAAAAGAGAAGAAAATACTCACTGTATAAATCCTGTCACCTTTCATAGCCTGTCCTGTGATGACCAATCTCTGTAAAATATAGTCATTCTTACAAGCAGATATTTTAAAGTGTGCCACTGAGTGTGCTAATGGGTGAATGCGTACCTAAGATACTTGGATGAGTGAAAAAACCGTAAGGCTGTATGCATGTTTGACAAGCTGTAGCCTGTATACAGTGTGTGAGTAATGGGGCCTGGAGCTCTGATTTTACCTATGGCCCTTTTTATCATAAAAAACCCTGCTGTACTGGTGTAAAACTGACCCTACTTTATGTTGTGTCTGCTTATCTACACAAAACTATTACTCAGACAGTGACAAGATAAGATTTAAGATAGCACCTTAAATTGTTTATCTAAATTAGTTTTTAAGTTTAATACGCTCATGAAGCAGAAAAAAATGGTTTTCATCTCCCACAGAGAAAAGTAAATAATATAATAAGTAGAGCCCTATAGGCCATAATTATCATGTTTTTCTTGTGAGTCAAGACAGGCCCTGCATGGCGTATTTAGTAGCACTTCACTGTAAAAAATGTCTTACCTTAGTAAAGCAATACAGATGCTCCTAAGCCAAATCATAAGAGAAATCATAAACCAAAGGCATTCTGGCAGGATCCTAACAAAAACAGTGCTCTCCAACAAAGGCTAGCAGCCATTTTGTTCTGGGCCACTAGCAGAAAATGATGTGCATCTCTTAATGAGGTGTTAAGAGATGGATCTTGTTTCTCTGAATGTGTGTGTCTGTACATGTGTTTGAAGGTAAGTGCTACACCGAAAGGAGAAGTGTGAAAGAGTGCTTAATGTCTTACCTGCCCAGAAACTCTATGTATTAATGATTACACTGCCTTAACCTTGTCTATGGCACATAGTGGACACGTAAAATACTTGCCCTTCCAGCTACTTCTTTCATTTTAGGTAAAATTAATGCTTCCAGTGAGTAATATATTTGCACTCAGTTGTTTTTGTTGTGAGCTATTGCTACTCATCAACCATAAAACAATCTACTGTAGTTTGACTTTAAAGGCACAAGCAGTGTGAACACCTACAGGCAACAGAAACAATGCTGGCATTTCTTCTCAACAGTAACAAGTATGTTGTAACCTTGAGAGGTCTGGGCAGTTTAAATATCCATGTTGCACATTTCACTCCAGAAAATTTAGCTGAATGTATTTTGGAATGATGATGGGCCTGTGTGCATTTGTAGGTTATATGCATATGATTATATGCATTGTTTTATGTCTATGTACTATCCAAAGGTTGTCTTCTGCACAGTGACTGGTTAATTTCCATCATGAGGAACCACACCTAACATAGGTGCTAGTTTGAAATTAGTTATGAAATTGCGACAGCACTCTCAGAGACAGCAAAACAAAAGCTGTCGTTTCTCCACGTTGTCATGCTTCTTGTCTAAAGGGAAGACCTTCAGTCAGTGCAGGGTCATTTCGTTTTAAAA
>OMLM01008638.1:55989-75402 GCA_900302695.1 Helostoma temminkii
GCCATGTCTGATGTAGTGATTATGTTTTTGTATAAAAAGACCACATTCTCCTATAGATGGATATCAAGTGTGTGTGCAGATGTGTTGAAGGTACTGGTCCACTGGGTGTCTGGGTGTGATGATGGGCCTGTGTGCATTTGTAGGTTATATGCATATGATTATATGCATTGTTTTATGTCTATGTACTATCCAAAGGTTGTCTTCTGCACAGTGACTGGTTAATTTCCATCATGAGGAACCACACCTAACATACAAATATCCAGGTTGCACACATGCATAGGGCACTCTATCAAGCCTGCTCCTGCTTGTGCTAACTCGTTACAAGAATTTCATAAGAGAAACCTTCTCATAGTTTCAGACAACTTCATTATAGGATGTATATATATGTATATATGTTGTTCAAGTACCAAAGTATCTAATATAAGGATATACAATACTTTACATTAAAAGCAATAATTAATTTATTTGCCAGTCTTTGTTCTTAATGATGTTTCGTATCATGATTGAATTAGTTAGTTTCTTTGGTCATCAGTTTATTTTCATATTCTGTTTTTCGCCTCGCTCCTTGATCGATTTTTCCTTGATCGACTGCGGTTTCTTGTTGCTATGCAGGTCTGCGGGACGCAGCCTCCTGTCAGTGTCGGGCTTTTCTCCTTGAGCAGCTCGGGCAAACCCTGATGCTTAACGAATAAGTAGTCCAGTGTTTATGTTCACACCCTTCTTCACTCCGTATTTGGTCTGAAACACGTCGACACACATCTGAATTGAGGTTAACTTTCGACGACACGGGAGAAAAAGACAGAACAAAAACGCGTCTATGTGCTCCTGATGTTTTTGAGCAGACACCGGGTGCTATCCCGATCTTTTCCACTTTGTGGAGCCGTTGAGCCGCCTTGTACAAGGGGTTCCCCGTCAACATCACCCCCATTGCTTCCCTCTGCCTTTTCTTCTCCGCCTGTCTGATCCTCTGCTCCACAACACTACAGTACACACTAGTCCTCTTGCAGTGGCAGTAGAAGTGTATTCAGTTTGTCCTCGCAGCTTCAGTTTCAGCCCTGTATAAAGTAGCCATTTATCATCAATCATGGCCGCCGGAGTACAAATCTAACTCCCGTCTTTCCTCCCTGTCGTCTGGAGGGGAGGATTTTTGTTTGAGGAAACAAAATATTAGTCCCACACTGATTTGGATTTCCTCTTGGAATTACAATACATCTCACAAGGGAAATACCATTCATGTCAATTCTCCAAAATGCAGCCGCCGCCGAGGAAGGTGAGTGATTTCCAGAGTCCGTTATGTTTAAGCTGGACTGTACAGACAATGACAGATTACGGTGTAGTAACCTTACATGTGGTTACTGTGTTTTACTAAACACACAAAAAGCATGCGATGGTGGGGCTTTAAAAAATTACAGGGAGAACAGACCTTTGCTAGCCAACATTAGCAGCGTCTGCTAGCTAGGTTAGTAAGTAACCTAGTGACATGAATATTCTGACCAGCCGTTGGAACGTTACCGTGAATCGTTGAAACGTCAAATAACGTTAGCTACAAAACGCTAACGTGGGCTAACATGAGTCGTTTCCTATAAAGCACCACAACATATTAATTATCATATTGTGGTTATCTATTTAATACATCCCCTAGTAGACATATCTTAAAATTAAACATGTAAAATAGCATTTCCACGCTAACGTGTAGCACTAACACCATAGCTGACAGTGTAACAGTTAACTACTTCAGTAACGTTACGCACACCCAGGTGTGTTTTGCCCGTTTGTATATGATGAAATTGCGACAGCACTCTCAGAGACAGCAAAACAAAAGCTGTCGTTTCTCCACGTTGTCATGCTTCTTGTCTAAAGGGAAGACCTTCAGTCAGTGCAGGGTCATTTCGTTTTAAAAGCGGAGCTGACCGAAGCTACAGACACACTGAGGAGACATGCAGGTAGTGCCATGTCTGATGTAGTGATTATGTTTTTGTATAAAAAGACCACATTCTCCTATAGATGGATATCAAGTGTGTGTGCAGATGTGTTGAAGGTACTGGTCCACTGGGTGTCTGGGTGTGTTGTCCTGAAATAGCTTCATGAGAGCCAATTACCCTGCTGTGAACCTCTGCACAGTTTCCTCTTAATTACCACATATTTCCCCTGTGACATTTACAGTATGTGCTGGCTGTTTACACACACACTGTTTTTGAACATGTCCTATCATGTCTGTGTTTTTTTTTTTTTCATCATAGATGACACTATGGTTTCCTGGTGATCAAGTGCACCATTACAGTCACATTAATATTGTTAGATGTCATTTTTCAGCTGTCAGTGTCTCTCCTATTCTATTTATGGTGAAAATACATCCAATAATGAACCCAATTTTGCAAAAATACTGATTCATTACCACCTGCCAAAGTAGCTGGCACAGTACATTCAGCCCAACGCACCAAAGCCAGAGTTTATCAGCATTTGGCTGTTGAATATAGATAACTTCTGTCCCAGTGCGACACATACAGCCCCTTAAGTGTTTGTCTGAGTTTCAGCACATCTGCTTACAGATTCTGCTTGTCTGAGTGTCGTATATTAGTTTCATGTTGCTTTAATCAAAGATGGCTGTTAATGAGATTGAAAGCTGTGATGTGATGATATTATGTATTTATCTATGGTTTCTTCTTTCTCTATAAACTACATCACCACTGACACATAGACAGGAGCCCAAAACAACTAAGCTCTTGTATGTTATAATGGAGTATGATAGCCCAGTGATAAATAGTGCTATTAAGGTTATGATGTTGAGTCTTCAGGAGAAGGCTTTCAAAGAGAAGTATCAGTTCAGCCGTTTAACATTTTTTCGGCTTTATTCTGTTATTCTGTTATAATGATAAAAATTATTTGGCCTTCCCTGTAAGAGCGGACAAGTTAATTGAATTGCATTTATTAAAATATAAAAAATAGTATAAAAGATTTTTCAGGGAAATCTGATCACTTATCTTGAAGTATTTAAGCTACATAACACTTTACTAGCAATATTGGAGACCCAGCTGCTGCATCAGCTATCCCTACACCACCTGAGCTTTTATCCTTTAACATCAACTTTCAACACTGAATTTTGCCTCAGCATCTTTATATCCTGTCTTCAGTTTTCACTGTTGCTGTCTTCTTCTTCTTCATCCCAGTGACATTTCTTTCTGTCAGTCTCACCATCATCTACTATCTCTCTTCCCTTCATTCTTTACTGACTCACCCTTCCTATTCTTCCCCTCTCACTTTGTTTGCCCATCTCTGATAATATAACGAACCACTCCCTCCATATCTTCAAAGACACTGAACATGAAAGAAAGGAGCTCTGCATGTGTCTTGTGTGTGTGTGTGTGCCAGTGTTATTCCGTGTTATGTTGTTGATTGTTTTGTCGAGAACAGTCATGAATTTGCCCACTGTTACTCTGGTGAATAGCCTGTGGAATTCACTCGACAATACACAATGACCTTCAACAGTGATTCTGTGTGTGTTGGCAGGAGGTGTGTGTGTATGTGCTTGATTGTGTACATTTGTGCATATTAAGGGTGTCTGTTTTTGCACAAGACAGTGCAGATGAGTGTAGGTTATTGCCCCTGGTCTGACCACCCAAATTAATTTGTGTATGAGGTGATGGGATTTGCATTTTTTTTCTATCTGTTTATAAATGCTGGTATGGGCTGTTGACATGTCTTCAGTCACCTCTGGCTGCGAAAAGCCTGACAAAACCGTGACACTGATTGTTACTTTGATGGATTACTGATGGATGTGTGTGTGTATGCATGTGTGTGTTCTTTTCAGGTGACTCTAAAGCTGAGCAAACTCAAGATAGGTGACAAGTGATTGGCAGGTAGATAGATTGATGGGGGTTAAATTGTGTATGTGTGTGTGAGGCCAGAGTGGCACTGAATTTTCTCATACCGTGAAGATAAAGCACATTAACAGCTTGAGTTGTAGCCCATGTTGCACAATGCACAATGTCACAACTCTTTAAACAGAAAATGAGTAATCAATTTTGATAAATGTTTCTGTGATTAATCGGGCATAAATGCCAAATATTTATGGATTATACCTTTTTGTACTCAGATTTGGGGATTTACTGTCCCTCGCTGTATCATTTAATATTTAATATCTTTGTCTTGTGGATGAAAGAAGACAGTTGAAGATGTGACCTTGGGCTCCATAACCCTTTATTTATTTATTTTTTATCTCATACTCTAAAGAAATACAATTACAGGAAAGTAATTTTTAGTTTTACTACTATTGGATTACTGTATCAGTACTACTATAATGTCGTCACATTGGAGTGATATTTTCTGATGATTTTGATTTTGATGATTTTACCAGAAATAAAGAAAATCATCATCAATTATTAATGCGTATATGACATAATGCAGTTATTCATCTTTCCCTGCACTTTTTTTATGACCAGAAAAAGACAGTACTTTGACTAGGTTATGGTATTAACATTACAAATGCCGTTTAGTTATAATTGATAATTGATTTATGATTTTATCAGTATATCAATTTTGGAATAAAAATGATTTGAGGGGTTTTATGCAGGTGAATGTGAGCAAGGAGATAAATGACGCTTTGCAGAGCAAAGGAATGAATAAATTACAAATCCTGCACATGTTTTTGTTTCTCCCTAGGTCAAAGTGACACAGGAGCTAAAAAACACTCACATGGAACAGATGACAAGACTGCACATTAAACACCAGACTGAATGTGACCTGCTGGAAGACATGAGGTAGGGACACTGTGCATCACATGCCTGTGCCAAAAAAACTTTGTTTTTATCCACGACAAACGTATAGAGGATTACACTGCCAGGTAATTTGAAATGCAATCAGAGTGTGACTGTGGCACACACGTGGAAACGGCTAGGCACAAAACGAAAGAAGGAAACAACTACTGAATGAGGGAGGAGCAGCATGGCAGAGAAAAAGGAGGAGCGGGGTTGTCATACTCAAGTTTTTTGAGAAGGACAAAGGGTTGGGAAAATGAAGAAGGAATTTCCTGCTGCCCTCTTCCTACTGACTCTGTTTTTCTACCCTCTTTCTTATTTTCTGAATTTCAGTCTATATTTCTTTCCGTTATTTTGTCAGATTTTGCACTGACTAGCTATTTTTCTGTTTCCATATATCTCTTTTTCATTTTGGCTCAGCTCTGTTTACTCATGACATGTGTGAGTCTGGCAGCTTTCCCTTACAGATTTGGCAAAGGGAGGAAACTCTGGTTCCTTCACACGCTCTCATTTGCTGTGTTGACTAAGCATTGATTATTCATGACAGCAAACTCTCTAATGTTTTTTTGCTTCTCTGCTTCCATTGTCACTGTTTCTCATTTTCACACTTTCTCCACCTTTTCTCCAACTGCTTGTGAACAAATTGTGCTGTTGTTGCCAAGTTTTGGACAGTGAATGAATCCCTGGTCTAACCTGTGGTAGAAAGGGAGTGCTACACTGTATTAGTAGTTTTTACTCATTTACATATTACATATGGAGCTACATGCCCCTGGCTAAAGATCTCCTAACTGGCATTGTCATTGTCATTGTTGAAAGATGCTGCTGGCAGTGTTTTCTTAGAGTGTTTTTTATGTTTTGTGATTATTTCTGATGACACATTTTCATTTTCATAAAATCAGGAGCAGCAGGGTAGTGCACTGATTAGGGAGTGTTCCTTTCGTCTGGGAGGCCTGGACTCAAGCCCCTGCAGCAACAAGCATCTGCTTTGTCAGTGTGTCCTTGAACAAGGGCCTACTACTTAGTAGTGAGGTGAGGTGGCATCTAATCAGACTTTGGAAGATTATCAAAATTAAAAAAAAAAAAAAAAAAGTTTTCACACATACCACTGAAATAACTTATTTATTGGACAAAAAGAGTTTTCAAGTAGACAATGTAAGAAGTTTTTAATAATTGATTATTTTACTGTTTTGCCCTTGGTCACCAAGGTTAACCCAAAAATTTGATTTAGTTTTAACGTGCATGTTGGGTGGCTGGATCATAAGTGGGCAGCTGAGATGCACAACTGTTCACATCTGTCCATATCCATGTGTCAGAGAGTCATCCAGCAGACCAGCTTTGGTTATTGCTGTGTTACTTCCGCTGGCTGCACCTTGCCTGCTGTCAGACTGGGGTACACTGGCTATCGGAGTGGTGTGTGGGGGTGTACTAGCGTACTCTCACCAGAACAACCACTGATAATGCATTTTTCTATCATGTCCTTGTTGGGGATGCATCAGGACACATCAGCATTTACACTACAAAGAATACATAGTTACCAGATCATGTTGGCGAGTGATCGAATCACAATTCACCTGGTCATTTATGCTTTTATTTGGTATTGTACATTTGTGATCTGATTGCCCAGACACAAACAAAACAAAGTCTAAATCCACTCTTCACTTCACACTAGTGATGTCCCGATACTGATACCAATATCAGGTATTAGGTCCAATACTGCGCCCAGGTACTAAAACTCAGATACTGCACCCGATACCGCTTTATGGCAGAATGTTAATCTTGTGTTGGGCGAGAGGGTAGGCGAAAATGGAGAAATGTCAGCTGTGTTATTTTAAGTAATATTTTAAGAAAAGTGAGGATGAAAAAAGTAGAGCAGAATGCAAACTCTGTTCTGCTAAACTGACAAGAGGGGGAGTGAAAATCCACTTAGCATAAAGAAGAATTTGCACAGTACAACAAGTTTGATTATGCCAGCAGCGGGAAACAGCAACAACCAGGAATACATCGAACACTGCAGAAGAGAGCGAAAATGTCCTGAGACAACACGCGAGCAGTTCAAATAACAGAAGCTCTTACCCAGTACATGGTGTCGGTTGTTGAAAATATCAGATTCTTCCACGGTTATATGAGCAATAGCTTCCTAATGTGAACTTTATTTATTTTTATTTCATTATTTATTAAGCAAACAACATCTGATTACAGTGTTTGAAGTTATTGCACTTTTCCGGTAATCCAGCAACTGCAATATGAATAAGTACTTGTATCAGTGCTCGGTATCAGCAAGTACTAGAATGTAAGTACTTTACTCAGTCAGAAAAAAAGTGGTATCGGGACATCTGTACTTCACACGTGTGAAGGCGATGAGAACAGCCATTTAGTTGATTAACAGAAAAATAATAATAAATAATTTTATTAAACATAATGCAATTTGAGGATTAATTCCCCTTACCATGTTTAGCATATTAGTAAGTCAAATATTGATTTTTGTACTGGTAATTGAACAAAATAAGGCACATGAAGATATCAGCATGGCTTGTGAGAAATTAAAACACTTCAGTGAATGGGATAGAGTAGACAGTAGATTCCTAGACTAGGTTCATAGCATTTGCAGCAATTCAAATTACTGTCCCCGTATGAACACGCTTTTGCTGCATTTGGAGTGAAACTATATCTGAACTTATTTATGTTGCATCTCACCTGGACTAGACCATACAGGACAGGGAAAGTGTGGCCGTGTTATGACAGCAAACCCACATTTTCCTGCGTAAAGCCTACAGTAGATTTTAACTCTTAAATCCCAAAAGCGGCTCTGAAGTTATTTACCCTAATTAATCCACAGACTGGCTTTAATCAAAGCACACATGCACTGACAAGTTTCTAGCTGTTGTCCATTTAGTTTGTGTGTTAACTAAATTGTAAAAAGGGTTAAAGTTAAAAGACAAATATTTAGAGGGAAAAAGTCAAATAATAGGAAAGAAAAAAAAAGGGAACTGTTTTTAATCCTGCTACGTTTTAGCTGGACTAGTCTTAGAGGGGATAAGAGAGAGATGAGAAAACAATGAGAGTTGATGGACTCAGGGAGTCAACTTGGTGTCCTCAATCCAGCTAAATCCCCCATACCCTTATGTCTGCCGCAACAGCTACACACACATGCATGCACACCATTCACTGCTGACCATAAGAAATGCATGCAAATGCCAAATAAAAAGTTTTTTTATCCCAAAAATTAGGATGTATCAGTTTTAAGTATAGCAGTTATGTTTCATTTAGTTTCATCTGTAGATTTGGATCATTTAATAAAAACTAATTGCAGTTTGTAGCTGTCTGGACTAGATCGTACAGGTCTTGTTTAGAACTTACAATGCTGTGAAAAAGTATTTGCTCCCATTCTTATTTTATTTTATTTTTTGCATGTTTGTCACACTGATCATCAAAGACATGTTAATATCACACAAAGAGAAGCGGAGTTTTGGAGTGGCCTACTTAAAGTCTGGACTTATCTCAAATGCTTGATTGCATTTGTTGCTGCCAAGGGTGGTACAACCAGTTATTAGGCTTAGGGGGCAATTACTTTTTCACACAGGGTCATGTCTGGACAGCTTTTTTTCCCCTTCATAAATAAAATAATCATTTAAAAATCTAATTTTATATTTACTTGGGTTATCTCTGTGTAGTATTTATTTTAATAATCTTTAATGACTTGAATCATGTTACCATGCCAAAAAAAAAGCAGTGGGACACATACTTTTTCCGAGCACTGTACCCCACACATCTATGTTTTGTGTGGGACATTTGCATAGAGTAAATGAAAATTGTGTTTCACTCAAATTTATTGACCAAATCCTAGGAATGATCAGCAGATATCATTAAAACATAATGGGCCTTCATGCTGAGTAGCTAGATGAGCCTCCCTAATTTGAACCCAAAATGCTATCACAGTTCTCATTAATGCTTCTCTCTTCAACCTGCATAATTGAACAAGAGGGGGACAGAAAATCAAGAACTCACTGGGAAAAAAGGAGGTCTGGTGGATACAAGAATTTCAAGTATAAAACCAAACCAAACCATTTCATCTTTTGTTATTTTTGTACCACTGCAGCATTTTCAGGATTTGTGAAATATAAATAGAATAGAAAACATTATGCTCAATTAACTTTACTCCCTTTCAGAAAACTGACAACAGATCTACATTCCTCCTTAATTAAATGTGGTAGAACACTAAATCAGCCAGTCTAGAGGTTTTAATTCTGTGACAAATTCAAATGTTTTAAGTGATTCACTATCAGACAACCTTACAAAATGACTTTCACTAACTTTCCGCCATCGACTGTAGAGAGCTCTTTGAAATCTCTGTTCTAACAATAGGCAACGTTCTGACTTTGTCACAACATAATAATGATATAAGAGTCTTAATACTGAATTCTCTTTCCCTCTTGACCTCTACTATATGAATGGAAAAGCACAGGGTTGGTTATAGCAGACTACCCATGAATTAGAATGGACTTTGGTGTTAATGAAAAGGCTGGGAGTGTTTTTTTTCTCATAGTCTTTTAGTTAGATAGATAGATAGATAGATAGATAGATAGATAGATAGATAGATACATTTGTTGTTTTTAAAACAACAAACAATTTAGCAGCTCTAGTATTGGCAGATTATTGAGAAGGTCATGCAGACAAGGACATATAAGAAAAAAATATATAAGAATGTAAAAACATGGAAATAGATGAAATGGAACCACAACTATAGAGTAGATAATCAGGAGGGGTCCTTTAGAATGTGTGGTTAGCCTGAATGACCATCTGCTTTTACAAAAACATCAAAATGTGATTATGTAATTTTAATTTAAGATCTTATATGCACGCCATACAAGGTGAATAGGTGGTTTTAGGGTTTTTCCAGGTTTTAGCCAGTTTCTGTGGGAAGACAGCTGGTGGGATGGGTTTGCATGCATGACACCACTATCTTTAACATAAGCACAGAGCCAAACACAGAATTAAGTTATAATAGCAAAAACTAACATGTTTTTGTTTTGAACATTCACATAAATCTTCTTATTCTGTTGTTTGCTTGTTGCTCTTGCTTTTATTGTATTCTGCAGTAAACAAGTAACATGGAGCTTTTATGTGCAAATGCCTACTCGTCTTGCAGTGTAAAAACTTCAGAGAGTGTGCTCTATTATTTTTTGTGGTGATCATGCAGTGTGAAAACATGACCTCCCTGCTTCACCTCTGTCTCTTTCTGTGACTCATGTTGCTTATTCTGTTGTCACTGATCTCGCTCTGTGTCCAGCAAACCGTTGATCTCGCCTCCTTTCCCACATTTCCTTTCTGCTTTTCAACCCCTTTGCCGTATTTGCCCTGAACATTTACGCACATTTGTACACATGCTTGTCTTTCTATAGCTGATGATGACACTTATTGACCTAATGCATTTCCTCGCCTCCTACCCTAAGTCTTCACAACTAAATGCCTAATGCTAACTCACACCTTAAACTTTAAAGCGACTCTTAACCCTCAAAACACCACTGGAATAGTCCTTACACACACACAGAAAAAAACACATTTGCACTACAAAAACTTGTAGTTTAAAGTGTCTACTCTAAAGCACTTCCACTAATACACAGACACATACTCATCTGCAAGTCTAGGTGCTTTTTTCTAACTTCCTTTTTCACATACAGCTAATACTGACACTGCTTGTTGACTCATGCACCACATAAACATGATAGGCACACGGGAGAGGCGGACAAAGTGGTGGGGTAGAGAGAGAGGGAGAGAGGTAGGCTGCTTTCAGACAAGCACTGGATCCCTGAACCTATCTAGACATTACCTGGGTGAGCTCCATGTGAGAATGCAAATGTCAGACAGTCTGGTTATCCTGTGAGCCCCCTCGTTAAGTCTCGTTAACAACGGGGTGCGATTACCACTGTGATGTTGTACCTCCCGCATGCTCTACACAGACACACCCATTTGTCTTGGACAGTCTCCCACTGTGCGCTGCATATATGAACGCACAACTCTGCACAGTGTCTGCACCCGATTCTCCTGACATTGTCCACACATATTATGTGTAAAACATTACAGCAGGAGTAGTGGAGAAAGAGTGTACTAGAGAGCAGTGTGCAAAGTGTCAAAGAGGAAAGGATAAGCTTGGAGAATTGAGACATAAATGTGTAGATGGAGGGAGAGTATGGAAAGGTTTATTGATAAATAGAAATAGATTCCAGGCAGAACAAATGAAGAGAGTGAGGAAAGTGAGTGTAAGGATTACAGAGGCACACGTTTTAGGAGTAGTACCATATATCCTTAACACAACAGATTTTTATTATCTATGAATTATGAATATTAAAATCTCACCACTGCATTTGGGGAATTACATAACTATAATGTGGTGACAACATGCACTGTAAAGATATTTAAAACCTTGCAGCTCAATAATGGCACACCTGAAAGGTGTGTTCTGTTTAACAGTGTCATGCAAACATGCATAGTAGGTGTGAGATATTTCTATCTTGTGATTGGGTGTTTGTTTACGCACTGCATTACCAGTTGCAATGCAACCCTGGCAGCATGAAAAGCCTAGACATGTCCACATATCCCTGTGAGGAATGAGGTTTCTTGTTGTGTATCTGAGTAGACCTGACTTTAATATTCCAGAGGTCAATAATAGTATAATTATATTTCAGTACTAAAACACCAATAATAGTAGAACTATATTTCAGTACTAAAACCTCTAAGGGCAGAAAATAGCTTATTTGTGTGGGAGAGCCAGCATTCATATATCTTATGTATGTGCTGGTGACAATGACTCAAAGTGAAACCTGCCTGCAAATGTATGAAGAAGCATTGATGTTATTATAAAGTGTATGTTTTTAATGTTTGGTTTTGAATTAATGTGATCTAGCTGCCACGCCCACCTGCAACTACTGAAACTTAGCTATTGTTTGTCACAGGCTAATCTTTACTTTGGAATTTAGAGTGAAATATCAGTCAGTGCTTCCAGTATACAGCTGTTGTCCACACCATGTTAATATGTGTTCCTTCCAGATGGTGGCACCAGTTGGCGCTGTGGCTTAGTTGGTTAAAGCGCCTGTCTAGTAAACAGGAGATCCTGGGTTCGAATCCCAGCAGTGCCTTTTCTATAACTATATGGATCTGCTCAGTTTAAAGCGTTTATATTTAGTTTTTTTTTCAGAATTTACTGGTCCATTTATACCCATGTGTTACACTCTGTAATCCACAATGCCAGCTGAACTTAAAACCTATCTTTTGAATTCTTAATCTTTTTTACAACTTATAAAAAAATCAAAAACTGAAGTCTCTCATTTACAATACATTAAGACCTTAATTTAGTGCTTTGTATAAACCCTATGACAGCCATTATAGCTTCAAGTCTTCTTGGCTAAGTCTCTAAAGGCTTTGAACGTCTGCGTTTGAGTAAGGAACTGGATAGTAAGTGTCTGTGAACTGCCATCTTCTAGCCTCTCAATAGATGTTCTATGCCAGCGGTCTGCAGTTGTTGCCACCAAGGATGGAACAACTAGTTATTAGGTTTAGGTGGCAATTACTTCTTCACATAGGGCCTGTTCATACAGCAGCACAACTGCTCTGCATCTCAAAATAAAACATCCTGTTACGTTGAGTTTTGTCAGATTGTTGATCAGTAGTCGTTCTTAACTGTTGTTTTTCAGACAGTAAATCATTAAGGAGCCCTAGAGCGCATGCTAAAGGCTAGTATGGCAACACTATGTAGTGCATTCGCACTGTTTTTAAACAGTTTGTTTTTGTTCATTAAAATTAAACAGAACAGATTAACATTACTTTTGTGCTCTATGTTGGTGTACACAGCCAATTGCATATAAATAAAACGGCTGCGTTGCAGTCAGCACTAGATATTGTAGTGTTAGAGTTAGAAGTTAGCAGCCTTTTATCGCATGTGTTCGGTGAGTTCATTGACAGTACAGCTTGTAGGTCAATTGTGTTTTGAAAATGGTCAGAGGCCATAGAGCTGCACCTTGAATGTGACCCTCTATTCGGCACTCCAGAATGGTAGGAAATAGTATAATAAAGTGAATGTTGAAATTGGTCCTTCATTCATGTTAAAATAATAAATTCACTAGCTTTTAGAGGTTATTATTATTTATTGATATGTTAACCAAGTGATTACTCAACTAATCAAAAAAACAGGTTTAATCATAATCATTCAAAAATTAATTGACAGATCAACAACAAAACACGAATCAACTAATAGAAAACAATTGATAAATCTCCTGATAAAATGATAACTGTTGCAGACTTCCTGCAAACATAAATGCCTGTAGCTACAGCAGTTTGTACAACTTCTCTGCCATGTTTAATAGTACTTGTGAAGCAAGAAGCCTAATTTCCATTTGGAGAGAGGAAGCTGTAACCAGGCTGTAGCTTTACTGTATGTATAGCCTTTGATCTTATAGCGGGGATGAAACGGCAGTAAGGAAATCTGGACACAAGTGGTCTTCTGGACATCTTGGAGATGCACATATATGTTCAGGTGTAAACGTTGACATGTCTCAGATGTCCAATGATGATCCAGTTGCCGAAGACGCATTTTAATACCTGGTATAAACAGAGTCTGATAGACAAGAGTCATGCCTTTGTAGACAGCAATGTTCACAATATCAATTGAGAACACTGATGCTTTTTACGGTTGTAAAGAGGCTGTATACTGTTAGTCAAACTAAAATGCCTCTCACAACAGAGAGGGAGGGCTACGGCACCGCTTATCAAATACTTATTCTATAATGCAGTTCTTTCATCATTTCTGAGGCAGTTTCACAGTCGTTCACACTTAGACTCATGAACCTATCAACACACACAAATCTTGGGTAGAACAACAACAACAACCCACAGGTGACCATCAAACTGTCCATGACTTCACAGGGTTTTTTTTTACCTCTTACTCCAATCCACTAATTCAGAACTGATGAAGCTGTTTGGATGAGAGATGAAACATGTTCAGGAACTTAAAAGCAAGTCCAGCTGCCAGTGAACAGCACTTACCCTGACCTAGATGACTCTTCACAGACGCTATAAATCTCAATTCTGCCAGGACATCTTCAGTCTGAATATTGATATGTTAATTTAAGAGTAAGTGATTTCTCTTAATAAGGTGAAGATGTAAAATGTCTTAATCGATTTCAACTTTTGACCTTGGCCAGTTGACATCTTAGAAAAATGAATTTATCTTAAAACTAACTTACAAATTTGTCTTAGAGGAAAAAAAAACATGCAAAAGAGATATGTCTGTGTAGTAAAGGGACATTCCATCATTTTCATATCCAGTTAGTGATGGTTCAGTTGGCAGCAAAGTACTGTTGAGGAGACGAAGGAAAAAAGTATTGTACTTGTCTGTATTTGGAATTTGTCCTTTGAATACAACCACAATGAGTTTGAATTGAAAATTTTAAGTCAAGATTTTCAGGGAAAATGTGTAATAAATGACCTTTATTTACCCTTAGGATAAGGATACACTTACAGGACAACTCAGGATCACTGATTATTTGAATAATGCTGTAAGTTCTGTAGAAATATTTTTAGAACAACTGCTCATCATTCACAGTATTTGCTGGTAGTATTGCTGATTATCTACAGATTGGGCAAAACCAAGACGCTCATTAGTTCTAATTGTATACATATTATTTTTTGTTTGGCTGTGGACATTGGAGATTTATGAAGAATGATTATAGCTAAAACATGATCTATTTCAAATTGAGTACAGTTGCACACAAGAGGCTCAATACATAGCTGTAGAGCCATGTTTGTCAGGATCTTGTTCTGCAGCATACTGATGCTGACACGATGAATTAAAAAACCTATCACTGCTGGCAGTTTACTTTGTCTTCCACCAATACTCTACCACGAAACAGCTTCATCTCTGCAGTATACACAGACACACAAACAAGTGTCAAAACTGCAGTTTACAGTAACTTGTTATTGTGCAACAAACCACATACAATGATTCTAAAGTTAATCTACAATCATACTCAACCAAGTTGATTTCTAGTTTTATTCCTGTTTACATTTGTGCTTTATTACTCTTTTGTTTGTGCTGGCCTTTGGAATGTGTTTTTTTAAAAGAGCTGCCCCGTGTGAGGCTCGAACTCACGACCTTCAGATTATGAGACTGACGCGCTGCCTACTGCGCCAACGAGGCCCATGGACACTGCACTGTACTGACGGGTGGGGGTGGAAGGGTTTCTGTGGTGCATTTCAGCTGTGAGAAATGGAGGTGGAGTTAAACATTGAACACATGCTCTACTCTCTTCTAGTGGAAGATCAGTGATAGTTGGAATTACTGGAGTTTTAGTCACTACAAATTCAAGATGTCTCTTTTAATTCATTAAATCCAGAAATCTAAATACTGTTTAGAAAACAGAAGCAGCTTTAACACAAATGATGCCTTGGGAAACATTTGACAAAAAGCACTACCTTATTTATTTGGGCTGTAATTAGAATAGAGAGAACAGGCAGTAATGATGCTGTCAACATTTGAAGTAAGTGTTGTGTACCTATTTAAGGCTTCCCCCACTGTTTTCTTTTCCTCTTGTTGTTTGATTGTAGCAGTTAAGTTCCCTCACACAGTCACACAGTTTATTGTAGGTAAACTTAAGTTTCCACATCCTTATTCATCAGTAGACTACTTACCTTAATCCATGTGTGTATGTATATGTATGTGTGTATATATATATATATATATATATATACACGCACCTACAAACAAACCTCTGGGCACGTGGCAGCTACAAATCAGCTTCAGCAAGGCTAATCCTAACATAGTTAGAGTGTGTTTGTAATGTGCTCATATTGTTTATTTAAGAAAGTTTAAAGTGCAGCGTTAGTGGGACCTAAATTCATCTAGTTTAACAAACTGCTTATAATTATAGACATCTATCCTGTCAAAGCATAAAGACCAGTGACAACTTAGTGCTTTGTTTGCTAATATATGACATGTCTTTCGTAGGGCGCTGTGGCTTAGTTGGTTAAAGCGCCTGTCTAGTAAACAGGAGATCCTGGGTTCGAATCCCAGCAGTGCCTTTTCAGTGCTCAAACACTAATGAAATTTGCAAGAGTGCAGAAACACAGTACATGTAGCCCCTCTAACACACAGTATAAATAGCATCAGACAATTCTGAAATCTCTGAAGAGACTCAGATTAAAAAAAACTGTTTATTTGTTCATGCTGTGGTGTGGTAGTGTTCAACCAGTTATGGGGTCAGTGTTTCAATTCCTGGCTCTTCCTGTCTTGTGTCCAAGTGTCCTTGGGCAAGATACTGAATCCCAACTTGCTATTGGTGTGTGGGTGAGCAGCAGTGTAAAGTACTTAGAGTTTCAATAAGGTAGAAAAGGCATTGTGTGTGCTAATTCAAAACAGAGAGTATGTTACATGAGTAGAAATGTTAGTGTGGAGTTTACATCAAAAGATACAGGGTGCACACCTGGTGAGGTAATCTCAATACACCTCCTCAGGTACTACCCATAGCCAGTACATTTATATGTGTAATCCTGTACCTAGTATTATGTTTGTCATTCTGCGCATTCCTGAGCTGTGATAATATGCTTCCACTGTCTCTGCCTCTAGGATATTGTGTGATGTTAGGATGATAAAGAGAAGTTTTGTAAGGGTTTGTGCAATTTGTGGGTTTGAATTGAAGCAAATTGTTTTTTAGGAAGAACCATCACACAATTAAAAAAAAAAAGGAGATTTTTTTCTTGCATAAGTCTGAGTCACTGATTCCACTCCTAAGATGTATAAGGAGACAGAAAATTGGATGGAAAATCTGAATGGAAAATATCAACATCTTCACCTCCACTTAAACAAATCTCTTTCTCTCTGCAGGAGCTACAGTCTGAAGAAGGGACAGCTTGAGAGGGACTATGCACAGGTAGGACTGCCTGGACTATTTTTGAATACACATACTATATGTTTATACAACTTGAACGCACGCAATGAATCTAAATATTTTAATGAGTTAATATTTTTAATGCAAATAAATCAGGCACTCATAACCCATTTTGACAGCTGCTCCCAACTGTCAATTTATTGTACATAAGGACAACACCTCAGGGCAAACACTGGGGGCATGAGTCCTTTTCACACCAGCTCCCCTCACCCTCAGTGCCGGTATAATTACCATACCCACATTGCAGCATGTCTCAAACCACCAATCAGAATAAAGTACCCAGAACAAGAAACACACAACAGATCTGCATAACAATGAACAAGAGCTGTTTCTCAATTCCAAGTACGCAAAGTACGAACTCCCGTACTTGAAAGTACAGACATGCAGAATTGAGGAACAGCGTACTTGCTTATGACAAGCTCAGCTCAGCTCTGCTTTGCTGTAGTCTTTATTTTATATAAGATAAATCCCCTCACAACTGTTTGTTGTAATGTTCATGTGTTTATTATGTCAACGTACATGTGTGGGCTATATATTATTCAGTAGCTAATTTTTCAACAGGGCATAGAAAACGCACCGCCATTAGCAAAAGAGCACCGTTATTAGCAGAGCCTTGCATATAGCAATTGTGAATTTACCATTTGACGCTTATTTTGATCTCAAAAGTGATTTCAAAAATCTAATATTAATTTCTCTCGTAGAAACTTCTAGCAACAGAGCAACAATTGTAGTAGAAACATTTGTGTGTTCATTTGCTATTGTTGCTAAATGGTACGAAATGCATGATGGGAAATTTGGCTCCTCAAGTACACACAAGTCTGCTCCCAGAGCATCCTCGATAAAATGGGCAGAACAAGTACACATCCGAGTGTTTGATCCGCACTTGGGCTTTGGCTGATGACGTTTCACAAGTCTGCAAGAATGCAAGTACAGAGAAGTACACATATTGAGAAACGGCCAAGAACATGACCAGTCTCTGTATCACATGATGCAATGCACCTGCTAGCTAACGGCTGCTACTAGCCGTGCCGCTACAATGTGTTTTATTGTAGCAAGTTTTATTATAAAAAGCTTCCAAGTGGAAGATGGCATTTGGCTACACCTGCCTCAACAGTGCCATGTGAGAGACTGTTCTCTTTGGTAAGCCACATTGTGCAGAAGAAGAGGTCAGATCTGTCATCTCTGTCTGAACAACTGGCTGAAAGAAGAGTAGACTGTATGAGTGGTTGGCAGGAGGAATATTGCACAAATGTATACTGTACACTGAGATAATAAAACTGGAGGATCTGTTTTCTCATTAATCGTGATTAATCAAAATCCATGACTGTGATTAACTCGATTACATTTTTTAATCGATTGACAGCATTAATTGTAAGATAAACTGCTATGCAAATAAACACATTGTGATAATGGACATTGAAATTTTAAACACAAAACTGACTTATTTATGTGTTGGCTTGAAGTCTGTCGCGTTTGTGTGAGTGGAGTTATAGAAATATGGATATATGGATCTTTTGTGTGGGTGAGTGTGGGCAGCGCGCTTATCAACTGCACAGTAAGGACTGGAAGTTTTGACAGTAGACAATGCTGTGCAAGTGTGCCCCTCGTGAGGCCTCAAGCAAAAATTTGGCAAAGCAGAACTGTTCATTAGCAAAAACCTTAAACAATAGCCTTTCTAAATTAGACCTACCAATTTCTTTTTTATTCCCTTTTCAAATAAAAAAAAAACACCTCCCATATACCAGTATTTAATTTTTTACTGATATTCCAGTGTTTCTTTCTCCATCATTGCCTCTTTTTTTGGAATTAGTTTTCCTGTTGTTAGTTTCAGTTCTGAACCTAGTCCTGGTGGCTCTTGTGGAGATAATATATTTTTGAACAGTTTTGTTACATTTTATATATTAAATAATATATAAATGAGGCCGATATATTGGTCATAACAACTGTTGTCTGTTGTACTCTCATTTAATGTACATCTGCTACTGTTAGTCAGAAAATAAAACTGAAAACTAAAAAAATTATTTTAGCCACAGAGCTGGATCATCAGCTACATTATCAGAATTCAGATTTGAAAAAAAGATATTTGCAAGTGTTTATATTTCTAAACATGGGGGGCAAGAATAACTGCTTCCTTACCGTGAAATTATTTTCTCCCCTAAGGCAGCAACTCTGTAGCATGCTTCAGATTTTTCAGGGCTCACAAAACCGGAATACACATCCTAGTAGAAGGCTGTATCAGCATACTGCTCTTGCTAAGCATTACTTGATGGGTGTCTAAATAGAATCCATTAACTGCTTGTTGCCGACAATGTGAAAGACTGACTTTTATTGTATTTTGATGCTGATCATCTTAAGCTCCCTTCACTTGCATATTCATGTTCTAATACATTCCCCATCCAGCTCTTAACTACATGTTACCATACAAATATTGACTCTATCCAGCTGTCTAAACAAATAACACTTGCTTTCTACCCTAAATCATCGTTGCACAGGCATAAGAGGATGAGATGGAGAGATGGGAAGAGGGAAGAAGTTTGTGTGTATTCATTTGCATGTGGTTTGAGTGATTAAATGTGCATTTCCTGTGGTCAACCCCTCTGGTTTCAGATACTCATTATCTCCCCCTCTCCCTCACTCCCTTGCTTTCTCTCTGTCTCTCACTATTCTCCCTCAGCAGTGTCTTGTTCACCTTAGAAATAGAGGTTGCCTAGCAACCCCCCCCC
>OMLM01008638.1:75422-102425 GCA_900302695.1 Helostoma temminkii
CCCCCCTCAACTCTGTAGGACAATGGATTCCCTCCTAATTGTAGGTGTGTGCATGTATGTGTGTATTTGTGTATGGGAATTTATGAATACAGTGGTTTTTTTATAGGTCCACAGTGAATGAGAAATAAAATTAGTTTCATCATCTTGTAAGCAAACAAATTATTTGTTCTTTTTATAACAATAGCATTTTATTATGACATGTCTGCCCTTGTCTCTTGTGTCTCCTTCCACTAGACTCAGGTAGTCGATCACTGGCAGGTAATCACAGAAACTCCACTTACTGGCCCTCTCCTGGCGTCACAGGCAGAAATCTGGCCAATAGGCTTGTACAACAGAGAGACAGACAGAAAGAAAGAGGAAGAGGGGAGAAGCAGGGAGGGCTTAAGCTGTGGGAGGAGTACAGACCTTAACATTTAACAAAATAGACAAAATCCATAAAACATACAACATTGATGATGTAGAGGACACAAGCATGATCAAGGAAGTGCAGATGCTTTCATGTAACCTTTGTCCTTTCACAGTGTCAAACCACATGTCTTCTATGTAAAGGAGTCAGCCACAATTACCAACTGTCAACCAAGGGCTCCATGGTTTGTGTGTGTGTGTGTGTGTGTTATCACGTTTGCTGTTTGTCTCCTCCCACGATCAACATTACTGGAATAGTTTTAGGCTGGGGTCACACTTCACTGTACTGCCCAAAAAGGCCAGCCTGCTATGGCTGGTGTTGGTGTCCCTTTGTACACCTAAGTCAGCAATAACATTTAGTTTTTTTATTGATAGTTTTCTAAATATAATTCTTAGATTCAGTTCATATATCAGAACTGAAATTGTCAAATTAAAATTTTACAAAATTTTAGTTATAATTTCTCTGTTTGTAAGTTAAAACTGCCAGAAAACTGATGATTTTGTCGTATGTATATTATTTAGGTCATAATGGGTGGTGGAGTCATACTGGAGTACATTATAGATGTTTCTAATGTTTATTGCCTTCTCATTCATTTGTCCAAAAATTAGGAACACCTCTTAATATACACACTCCAGTATGACTCTACTACCCATTACACAACACTGGCTGATGCACGTATCCATAATAGCTATCATGCATTTATCACAACTGTGTCTGATGTAGCAACAATTTCCCTGGTCCCTTCCACAGACATAGATTACAAAATTTTTTTTTGATAGCATTGTTCTCTGTTTGAATCTTTGCTTTAAAAAAAGAACAGCTTATTTCTGTCACATTTCGTGTTCTGCCTTCCTTTCATTCCATTAAACCCCCCTCCATTACTTATCCACTGATTTTACCTTAGCTTACTCTGCAGATGTGGATGTCAAAGATAACCTAATGCAACACACACACACATAAACAAGGCAGTGAGCTTTAGAGCAGAGAAGTGCAGACAGGAAGACTCGGGAGAAAAAATCAAGTATATTGATTTAGAAGGAAGTTGAGAAAGTAAGGAGGTTGAAAAGCCAGATACACAAAGGCAGAATGAAAAAGAGAGCAGAGAGTCAGGTGAAAGTGAAAGTGAGGGAAAGAGACAGAGACAGGTGAAAACAAATGAGAGTAAATAGAAGGCAGTATTAAAGTGACTGTGAGTGAGTTGTTTGGCAGTGTGCACAGTACAGAGAGCAATTTCAAATGGATGGAAAAAGTTGTATTGTGCAAGGAGCCTTGACTTTCAGTGATTACATTACGATTTTAACAATGTCTGTAATGCTCACTCTGGTTCATAGCACTCACTACACATCACTTGCTCTTGATGGGTGCTGCCTGAACACATTTTGGGTGTGAAAAATTAAAGAACAAATTTGCAATAAACATGTTTTCCTGCACCAAAAAATTCAGAGTAATGCATTTTATTTGTGACTAAAATATTTTGACCTGTAAGCGCAGTTTTTCCTTCTGTCGTTTATACAACGCTGGAATAAAACGAACACACAAATTAACTCTCGGACAACATGTATAATGCAATATACACACAATATTCAACAAGATTATGTTTTCCTCCTTCTTTGTCTATTATCCCTCACACACAAACACACATACACTGGTGTCAGGATATCCTGCCGTCTGGGTACCCCATGTGCCACTCTGATCACAAAAACAGGATGTATGTGTGTGAGTGTGTCTATTTCACTTTATGTGTGTGTACTAAAAGGAGCATTTCCACCGTACCCAGACCACACAGGAAGGGCAGAGGGGTTACCATAGCAATGTGCTGTTCAGGTAGTTGTCAGGTGATGCCAGCATAGAAAGGAGTATTGAGGGATGAGATGTCCTTTATAAAATATGAGAGCACCTTTCAGTGCTTAGTCATTACCAAGTTCAGCTGTCATTGTTTTTTCTCAGACAGCAGGCCTGTCACGATTGTCTTTAAGTTGTGTGCTGGCATTACAAAAAGGTGTGAAGCCAAAAAGTTACATTTTCTCTTGGATTTTTGTTGCAGGACTCTGAGGTTTTATTTACTTTTATGAAAAAATTAAGACCACGTGTGCAGCAGCAGGTTTTGGGTTTGGGATGTGACTAACAATGCCAACTCCTACACAGGAGATAAATCGGTAGGAGGCTTTGTGGTGTGGAGGTCAAGCTGTCAAATCAGTTTTGCTGTCAGTCTGCCAATTCCCAGTCAGTACCTGCCTTACTTCTTTGTTGCTGTCCTCACTTAAACCCCGCTACACACAAATGCACACACATTTATTTTATAGGCAAATACATACAGATGATTCATGTTTATACAGCAAGAAGGCAATTAAATCCTAGGTTCTACTACTGAAATTTTAATGTTGAGTCTCTCCAGCTCTCTTTCTCACACACACACTATCCTTCTTTCTTTCTGACAAACACGCACACACACAGTCTCATAGTCTCAAACCATCCGCACCCACTCCACCCTTCCCTGAAAAGTAAAAGAGAGAGAAATGGACTATAGTAGCAAATGTGTTCATTTAAACAGTGTAGTTTCTCTGCCATGAGTTGAGTTTGTGTCTTTACATGTGTCTCTGTGATTGTACTTTATTTCTTATTTTTTTGATACATGCACTTCTCACTGTAGACTATGCAGAAGAGACTGGCATCACTTTCCCTGGGGTTAGAAATTTTTTTTTTGAAAACAAGCAGGACTGTGGCTCTGGCGGACCAGGGTTAGCTACCCGGGTTCCAGTTCTGTTTGAAAGTACAGTATTTGCCCCCTTCCTGATTTTATTTTATTTTATGTTTTCATATCAGTCACACTTAAATGATTGACAATTTTTTGTATTACGCAAAGATAACCTGAGTAAATACAAAATGCATTTTCATTTATTGAGGAAAAATACCTTAAAACCTGGCTGGCCCTATAAAGAAAATGGAACTCTTATAGTCCCACAGTGAGAAAAGTTGCATTTCGTACAAGCTACACCTTTGAGGCACCAAAGGTCAGGAGTTTCGGTGTCTTGTCTAAGGACACCGCAGTATGTAGCCATGGATGGACTGGGAATTGAACCTGCCAACTCTTGGGTTGAAAGACAACTGCCTTACCAATTGACCTACATGTGAAAAAGTAATAACTGCCCCTTGCTAAATCATGAATCACTTAAATAGAACCTGTCTGACAAAGCGAAGCCATTACTAGTACTAATATCCATTATACTGTATTAGAGCTGCTACTAAGTGAAAGAACCCCAGGTTGGTTTTGGTATGCAATCTCCATGTCTTTCATATTATGTCCAATTAGCACATTTTAAATTGTCGTTTCGACACAATCACTTTAATCTGAAAGATCATGTATCCATTTCATCAAGACCAAAAACAGAATTTTTTTTTTTTTATTTATCACCCAGTCCTGTGTACAAAACTTGTACAACAGTGATAATGTCTCGAACACGTCTGGCAGTAATCAGGCCTGGGTGTGGTAAGCTCAGTGATTAATAAAAGAAAAAAAAATTTGGCTTGATGAAATGAAAACAAGATCATTGAGATTGAAGTGAATGTGTTGGAAAGACACTTTAAAATGTGCTAAATGGAGATAAAAATGATTGCACACCAAAACCAACCCGGAGGACTTTTCCATTCTTTTAAATAAGTGGCAGCTCTGATACGGTATAACGCATATTAGTACTTCACCAACCACAGAATATGTGGTTGTGTCTCCTCCAGGACACAAGCTTGGGAAACAAGAGTTTTTTTATGGCCTTAATCACCACCTGTGAAAAGAAAAAATGGCCATCTGAGAGATAAGGAGCGATACAAGGTAATTCAGTTAAATTAGTATAACGAGCAAGGAACCTATGACTATAGTAACAATAGAGATGTAGAATGAAAGTTGGAGAAAGACATAGGTTGAGAGTTGACTTGTGGGAGAAAAAAATTATATTTGAAAACAGAACTTAGTCCAGATTTACTTATCTATATGTAGAAGAGTGAAGTAAAAATGGAAGAATGTGGCTTGATGGGATGGAGTAAGCACTGTTTGTCCTGATTAGGTTGTTGTAGTTGTCAATCTGGTCTTTTTTCTCTCCTACCCACCCTGACGTTCACACACACGCACTCGTCTGCACATACATATTCACACAAGAGGTGAGTTTCTGTGTCACTACTGACACAGTGACCCAGTCCAGAAGATGTAGGTTACCCTGTCTTGCAGACCTCGAGTTTGTACTCGTGCACACAGAAGCTCACTGGGGAATCGCTGTTGCTGACACAGAGCTGATCTGTTTTATAGTGGTACGCTATAAACTGTGACAAGAAACAATATCTTATCAGATACTTTGTTTGAATTCTTGTAATTTAAAATACTTCATGCAAAGACCAGGAAAAGCATTTGTTGAGGTCATACATAATTATGTTAAATCCTTCAAACACTGTACTGCTTAGCAGTTTAACTTAACGTTCTAAGACAGTGTGTCTGACATACCAATGCTTCTTGCACTAATCACTATTAAGTGAGTTATTAATTTGTTGTTTAAAGTTACAACAGAAACACTTAAATACAGTGGATAATGGATAAGTACAGCTTCTCATCATTTCTTCTGTCATGGGGTCCAGCATGATAAATCATACATTCAGACATTCATTCTTAGTAATAAAGAGAAGATTCACGCTGTCTTTGCACCACTATGTCCCCTATTTTCTTATATAATAATATCGTGTCATTTGTTTGTGTATTCCAGTTAAGTAAAATATTTTAATGTTTTGCATATTGTTAGAATTGTGAGAGCAACGAACTTGGTACTACAGACAGTCTGTATGCTGATGATTTACTGATTTGTCTATCTGATCCAATTGTTTCCATCTTCTGAATCTTATCAAAATTAATTCAATGGCATGTCTAACATTTTAATTACTCACTGCCCATTTTACTTAGTCCAATAAACAGTACATTTGCTTCATTTTTTCAGCTCCAAACTAAATATCACCTCCCTCAATAACACTTTTTATCTACCTCTTTCACATACAACTAAGCTTCTGATATCCTGTTTTTTATAGTAGCCATCAGAGGCTTTGACTTAAGACTGGAGAACTCCAGTCTCAGAGGAGCTATGGGAGGAAGGCCTGTTCAGTACATGAACTATTAATTCTAGATATAGAATAATTCAGTTCAACAGTTCAAAGGCTTTCATAGGCTACATTGCTCCAAGGTCAGACTTAGTAAAATACAGTGTTTAAGTTAGTGTCAGTATCTTAGCAGTCCACATGGGTTTTTCTGCTTCTGTTTTTTTTACTTAGCTTGTGTGTGTGTTTTTTTGTTGTTTTTTAAAAATAATATACTTTATATTAAAAAAAATATACTTTATCTTTAATTCTTTTTCAATGCTTTACTTTCACTCTAGGCACTGCAGAAATTGGCAAGTCAATACCTAAAGAGAGACTGGCCTGGAATCAACCCTGATGACCAGAGAACAGACTACAGGTGTGTATGCAACCATATTATCCTTAATGGTGGAAGCTAAAAACTTCTGCCATAAACTTTATCATCAATATTTAACTGCTCCAAAATTCTAGAAGGAATGTAACAATGTACATTATACATCAGATGTATTCCAAAGTGGTCTAACTTACCAGTAGTATGTCTCTGCTCCTTTGTAAAGGGGATGTAAAAAAATCAGCCACTCTACCAAAACTCTTGAGGATTTTATTTTTTCTAACGGGAGTAGAAATCATAAAAAATCCATCTGAGCAATGCTGTGCTTTTTCTCTCTGCATAGGAATGTGTATGCAGTGTGGA
This sequence comes from Helostoma temminkii, assembly GCA_900302695.1. NCBI lineage: Eukaryota > Metazoa > Chordata > Actinopteri > Anabantiformes > Helostomatidae > Helostoma > Helostoma temminkii. Next base: position 81,629 of record OMLM01008638.1, read on the forward strand.
GGTCCTACTTAGAAGGTACAGTGCAGGTAAGCCAGTCCAGGCTCAACGTGTGTGACAACTACAAGAGTCAAGTTTCAGATCCCGCTAAGACTGTTAGACTCTACAAGGAACAGCAACTCAAAAAAGTAAGTGGATGTGTGGACACAGGAGGTTGGCCATAATTTCCTGAATCAATCTTTGCACCATGTACTCACACACTGAGTTAATGTGGCTCATGTTGGTCTGCTCTTTCTTTAACAACAAACTTGTTTTCTTATTTTCCTGCACAGACCATAGATCAGTTGAGTGGCATTCAAGCAGAGCTGCAGGAGTCAGTGAAGGAACTGGCCAAAGCCAAGAAAAAGTACTATGACTGTGAGCAGGTTGCCCATGCCATACGAGAGAAGGCCGACATAGAAGCCAAGTAAGTTCACCATAGCACTGTGCACGTGTGTGCTGAGTTAGTCTGTGTGTGTGTGAAAGGTAGAGAGGAAGAAACATCGTCATTATGACTGAAAGAGTGAATCCAACCCATAAACCCCAAACTAAATTATTCCTGCAGATATTTAACATATATTTTTCTTTTTTTCCTTTGTTGTGTAGACAATAGGTGGTACTGAAAAAAATATTTTCTCCATAGCTTTTAGATTAAAATATGCATTTTCATGTGACACTGATGTTCTCTGATGATAATCTTTATATGTTTAGCATTTTATTTTTATAAAATTGCATGCTTAAGAGGTTACCAGCTCAGTGGTAGAAAATCCAAGAACATTTTGACGCTTTGCAGTCTCACTGCTGTACCAAGGTTTGACCCAATGTTGCTGAGTGTTGTTTTCATCCCGGCAATGTCACCATAGCTGTAGCTCTGGTGACATTTTCACTTCATTGAATTCTCGGCTTCGGTTAGTGCCTGCATCGATTGGCTAGTCAACGCTTTTCTCTCCTGTATAACTCTGTAGAAAGTCTCAGCCACAAAAATTAGTGCATTGCCTCTGTGCCACAGTGTGTGTGCGTGTTTCAGTAGAGGAAAATAGCAAGACATTAGTCATTGTCAGGCACAAGGAACACACAGGAAGAAATTGGTGTAAATGCAAAGACACAACACACACTCATACTTTTAAGACTACTTAGCATATAAAGGTGGGGACATGAGTAGAAACTCATCATATATATAGACAAAGGTTTTAATGCACATAAGTGCAATAGAACAAAAAAGCACATCTCGAGCATGCATGCACACAGGCTCTCTCTAACATCTTATCAGGTAGGTCTCTCTGATGTCACCATCGACATAAATCACGATGGCTGGATAAGGTTGAGATTTATTGCTGTTAAGCTCTGGCCTGTTCAGGGTCAATTTATGGTGACTGCTGTGAATCAGAGGTTAGAGATCAGAGTTATGATCTTGCTCGCTGTGTTTTGTTTTGTTTTATTTTTCAGGTCTAAACTGGGTCTTTTTCAGTCGAGAATTAGTTTACAGAAAGCAAGTGTAAAGGTAAGATTGCTCACACATAGACAAAAATGCTTGTTTCAGATGTGTCTTTAATAAACATTTAACCTAAACACTCTCATACTCTACTTAAGCTTTAATGCTCCTGTGCTTTACTGTAATATAATACTGCATCATCTGTTTTTTTATAGTTGAAAGCTAAGAGAAGTGATTGTAACTCCAAGGCGACGCAGGCCAGGAACGACTACTTGCTAACACTAGCTGCTGCCAATGCTCACCATGACCGCTACTATCATACCGATCTACTGCAGTGCATACAGGTATTTACAGAAAGAAACAGCTGAAAGGTGTGAGCTTCCACATACTTTTTGTGTGCGTTCTTTCTTTTGTATGAATTCAATCATCGGACTGTCAGTTTGTAATACTTTTACTACAACTGGTAAACTGTTTGAATCAATGCTCAATTTAGGATATAGTGTAAAACTTTTGCCAGCAGTGAAATAGGGGAAAATCTACATTAAAAATTGATGCTTTCACAGTGTTGAGTCTTCAGAGTTATGATTTTAAGAGGCTTTTATGAAGGAAAATCATGAAAAATGATTACTAGGCATAAAAGTATGATTTGAAATAAACTGTTGATTTTTTGATTTGTTCATAGAATGCAAAACATTGTCAATATGGATGGAAGCAAAAATGTGTTCAGCATCATGGTTTTGTTATGACTAGACATGCAGCTGTGCATCACGATGGACTGAATGCGTGTTTGTGTTGTGTTAATACAATTGTGGGACAAAGGCTTAATGATATCATTAAGCTGCTCAATTGCAAGTCACTTTAGCTACTGTATAACTCCATTGCTTTAAGTTGTCATGTTAATGCAAGTGCTATTATTTAAGGTTTTAAGCTGTCATACAATTTGCTGTAATCATATAGATATACTAGGGATGTCCCAATTTTTTTCCTGACTGCGTATAAGTACGAGTACTTACATTTGAGCACTTGCCCATACCGAGTACTGATACGAGTACTTAATAATATTGCAGTTGCAGCATTTTTATTATAAAAACTTGACCGTAGCAAAATAAAATACAACAGACTATTGCTCACATCCAAACATTATAAACCCGCTATGGCATGGCTGGTGTGTGAGCCCTGAATTTGTTTGTTTGCAATATGATTCTCTCAATGACATGTACCTTTGGTAAGACAGTGTGATGACTGCTGGGAATGACTTATCTGGGCTCCAGCAGCTGAGGAGGTGGAGGAATCCGGTAATTTTAACAGAGCTGCAATAAACTGAGTTTTTTTATATTAAAATATATAGTTTTCCTTTGAGGCTTTTAGCCGTGTTTAGTCCGTCTTCTCCAAAGCATCATTCTCCACCGAGAGCAAGGGGAATCAGAGCCTTGTGTGGCTTTTTGCCAACTTCTAGATTTCAGTATTCTCTGGGGAGATTTGTACTTTTTAGTATGGGAAAGGAGAATGTATACCTAAATTAGCGCTAAGCAAACAGAAATGTATCAAATATTTGTTGTTTTATTGTGAAAATATTAATTGGATTCACTATCAGTCACGTGTCTTACTGTAAGGTAGTATCGGGTGTGGTATTGGAGAAGTTTTAAGAGTACGAGAATGAGTATTTGAGGGTGGAATCGGATGGGACATCCCTAACATATACACTCACTGGCCACTTAAAATCCAGTGCAATCCAATACAGCAGCTCTGCTGTGAATTCTACTTTTACAAAGTTCTAATTACATAAGTCATAGTGGGTGGTGGAATCATACTAAAGTGCATTATCTTAAGAGCAGGCTCTACTGTTGTGGCTTCTTCATTCATTTTAAATAGGGTGAGCAAAACATTATGACCTCCTCTTAGTATAATGCACTCCAGTATGATTCCACCACCCACTATGACTTCAATAATAACATTTATAAGAATGGCAGAGTTGCTGTATTGAATTGCATTGGATTTTACTGGTGTACCTAATAAAGTGGCCAGTCAGGGTGTATTCTTGCCAAGATAATGTTAGTTTGTGTAAACGTCATCTTCCATTTGATATTACATGACCTTCCTAGAAATACTCAGAAACAAATGAGACTAAAATACACACATACGGGTCTGTTTAGTGGTTATCCAAGATTTGATTGTGAGATCATCCACCAATAATGTAACAATGATCCTTGGTGCTTTGCCTTAATCTGATAATAATCTCATTGTGGATGTGCATGTAAGCACACAGGCAAACATGACAGGCAGACAGACACACAAGTACACGAACACGTCAGTTACTGTGCTGTGAGTCATGAATTGAACTGAATGTCACACTTTTTAATACAGTGGAAATGTGAGCGTGACACACACACACATACACACACACAGGGACACATGCATATTAAAGCAGCTGTATGACATAGTGCCTTTAATGCTGCTGCTTTTTGTTGTTGTATGTCAAGAGTTGTGTACAAGAAATTAGAATTAATTAAATTTATTAAATCTTAAAGTTTCTCTTTTGTTGTAGTTTGGATATCCAGTTCTTTCTCATCTCTTTCTTCAACTCCAACCTTCCCTATCTTTGCATTTGTGTCTCTTTTGTGTTTCTCCTTATCCCTACTCTGCCTTAGGCATGTATGAGCATCTATACTACAAGGCCACCCTGAATAATAGATCCATAGCTCCTAATGACAGAAGGACAACACTGCAGGGAAGTAGTCACATCCACAAAAACATGCACACAAACCCATAAGGACAATGGGGGACAATGCTAGAGGGAAGCAATCTGCTCGTCCTCTCTCCCTCCTCTGCAGTTTCACTTATGGTGTTCACAGGTCTTCACCTGAAAGTCACTGATAACACTCTCAACTGTGGGAACAAAATCTACATTGAAATAAAGTCAGATTTTTGAGAAGTTTGAGACATTTGCGTGTCACCAAGACGTGCTTAGAAACATAGAGTGCCATCAGTAGTGGCCAGTCCAGTATATGGTGTTCGTTTTTTAACAGTATTTATTGCCACCTATGATATTGTTGCAGCCTGTAAGCACTACTCATTTGACTGACAGTTTGGCATAGTATGTACTGGGTACTTACTACTGCTAATTCTGAAGCATTGAAAATTCACCAAGTCAAATTAATGTTAACCGAGAACAAGAATAGAAGAAGATAATCAACTACACACGGAAAAGATGACTGAAAGATAACAGACTTCTTTTTAATAGGATGATGACGAGGAGTTCTGGAAGTGATACTTATGTTTAGATCAGAGTTTTAGAATACTGGCATCTGTGTCATCAGCACAGCTTAATGCTCTAGCATTAACATACACACAAACTGTTTTAACTCTTTTAACTAAACTACTGTTCTTGTCAATGCGACAGTTGTAGTGACATGCAGTGGATGGACAGGCTGCTCCACATCTCCCTCTGCTGTTGGCTGCCAGTGTTGTCATTACAGTCCATGTTTATAGAACCCTGCAACACACACTTAGATGTACACCTCTGTTTCTCTGTCTGGTGAACTTGTACTTATTGTTCAGGCTGATGAAGTCATACAAAAACACACCCAATGATCGTGATATGGGAACCGGGCTTTTTCTGGAAGCTGACTCATTTCATTTCAGCACTACCGTAAATGGATGAAAAGAGGAGGAGAGGAAAAGAGGAAAGGGGGAGGAGGAAATGAGCAGAATGATGAGGGAACATTTACAGAGAAGTCTGCCAAAAACCCACCCTTAATTACATAATTTCCTAGGCAATATCCCATTGTTTACTCAGTTTGTATTGTATGTGTGTGTGTGTACAAATGCAAACTTTGTTTAGAAGTTTATGTGACTAGCAAAACAACACGTTTTTGTTTCTTGGGGGTTGTAGGCCTAGTGTATGCAGGTTTCAGAGTGTTAGGTTTTGTAAAGTACTTTGGCCGGAGGAGTGAATGTATTTCTTGGTATTTGAGAACTGGTGTCTGTGTGTGTGCCTACGATGCATGTCTGTGTTGTGTTGAACTGGAATCTGAACCCCTTCACCTTCCCTGCAGCTGTGAGAACACCATCCAAAGAACACTTCTCTCTCTTTCAGACTCTCTCTCTCTCTCTCTCTCACACACACGCACACTATACTAATGAGGACATTCATTGACATAATGCATTACCTAGCCCCTTACCCTAACCATAACCAATACAACTAAAATGCCCGACCCTTACTAGTCTTAGCTAGTTCTTAGAGGTTATGGACTGGCTAAATTGTCCTCAAAACTCCAAATGTCCTTACAACAATGGTAATTGTCCACACACAGAAATAACACACAGAGCACACACACACACAGCCCCATTACACTAATTTGTCAGTCTGTGTCTCTTCTTGCTCTCACCCACTAATACATTTTATACCTTTTAAAATACTCTTCCTCACGTACCTCCTCTCCTCCATTAGCCTCTCTTTCTCAGTTTTTCTCTTTCTGATCTGTCTGTTTGGCAGTGTGGACTACTTGGCAGCACTACCCCATCTCCCCATAGAAAGACAGAGAGTTCATTTGGACTGCATACTTCATTAGTATGTGTTTATAATGGTGGGTTGGAACTTCTAACGATAAAAGCTGTCAAATGAAAACATCTGCTCTTTTTCTGTTCTTCCTTTGACTTTCCTCCAAACGCTCTTGCATTTTTTTTCTTTCTTGGTTTAGTTTACATCATACCATGTCAGTGTGCGTCTGTGCGAGTGTTCTTGTGTAACAAATCAAATCTGACAGAATTAAAATCTAATTGATTTGTATATGTGCTTCTACTTAAACAATCACACAGGTGTTTCTAAACCTCTAGTCAGGTCAAAACAGGATGAAGCCAATTTTGTATTTTTATGACAAACTGTGAAAGATAAGTTGCCAAGATGCCAAGATAAGTTGTATGGTATTGTAAGGTGCAACAAAAGCAACAGGAAAGTAAAGGAGCTATCCATCATACGTTGTGCAGAGTAGAAGTGTAACAGTTCGGAAACTGCGACTGGACCTGAGACACACATGAGCATTGTCAATATGACAACAACTTGAGCAAGCTGCTGCCAGTCTGTTGGAAACATTCTGTTTGTCTCAAGTATTATTCTGACAATCTGATATTTCTAAGAGGACCTGTCGCTTGCCTTTGCATATGGTCATTGGGCAACATTGAGTCTGGAGTAGCCCTAGTGGTCTATCAGCCAGTGTTTTGTGTTCATAGAGGGTAAAGGAGTCATGCATGTTTTGAGAGGTCCTAATCCTTTAAATATGATAAACAAAAGTCAAACAAAAACTGAGGTATGAACCAAACCTGGGCTCTAAAATTGAGGTCTGAACTGAACCACAGATCTGAGAACCATTACACCCCTAGAACACACCCACACAGTTTGAGAAGGCCAGTCAGTCATAATACATCAAAACGCATATAGATGGATGAAGGTTAAGGGTTTCAGCTTTTATTTGATTTGCATTTTATCATATCATGGACCTAATGGCAGAAAATGGATGGATGGATAGATGACCTGAAGGCAGATACATAATATTTCTGGTTTTATTTTTCTGCAGTTATGTAAAACTGGGCAGCTGGCCAAGTGATATATCAATAGTACAAACGTTTCCTGTTTTCATGTGACTGTGATTTGATCATATATAAATAAACAACTGAATTGAACATGATATGCTGTTTGATGCAATCATGTCTCTGTCAAAAGTAAACATAAATTTAACTTACTCATCTTATGCCTTTGGAAGAAATTGATGGCTTTGGTCAACTTGACAACAAAGTTTAAAAAAAAAAAAAGCATCTTTATATCGGACACAAACCTTAAGGTGAAATGATCAGGGTCAAAACAACAGTGACAGGAAGGACACAAGTACTGTTACGTTCACGCTCCCAGTTAGAAAATAGCTTAAAGGATGAAAGTTTGATGACGAGTACAAGTTACTATCGTGCACGGTGGTGTGACGGTAAAGAATTTAGTGGCCTGTAACACTGGAATGAACAGACAAATGAGCATATTGCTAAAACTGGCTTTATTCAGCTACTCTGTGATATCCTTTGTGTCTTTAGTCTGTATCTTTCTTGGTGTCTCCTCCTGATTCTCTTGCACTATTACAAAGGATTATGGCATTACATTGAACTAATCCTTTCTTCAGTGTAACCCCTGGTCCATCTTTTGTCTTTGTTCTTTAGGCTTTAGATGGCAGGATCTATGAGCATGTAAAGGAATATCTGGTAGCCCTGTGTCGCACTGAGCTAGAGGCCTCCCAAGCTACGCACAACACCTTCCAGTTCCTGCTGGACAAATCCACCAGGGTGAGTCAATCATGAAAGACACAGACCTTCTGTGCTCATTCGTAAGTTTTCTTTGTGTACAAATGCAGTGTTTTTTGTTCTTAGAACATATTCTGTGAGGAGTATTCATTAGTCTTCTTGATATCATTTGTCGGGACACATCAACACTTTGAGTTAATTTCTTGCTATTATTCTTACAGGAGAATTATCTCTAGGATTAGATTGTCCACAGAGAATATTTTAACTTAAAAATGAGAAATACAGGAATGTCAAGAGGACATTTTAAGGACACCAAAAGACAAATCATGAAAGACAATTATATGGAACAATTTTTAAAGGGAAAATAATGGATTAATAACCCAAACAACCACACTATGATAGGTTTTATCAACACAATATGCATAGGCTAGTTACCAGAACAGTTCAGCTGAATGCTTCTCAATAAATCATCATCTGTAATTTGTCTGTGTCATAAAAGTGATTTGAATACTTAAGCCCCTTTTAGACATGGGATACATAACATTGCTGTTAAAGTTACAGCTTTTGTTATACAGACATAGTTCACTTTTACATGTTAAAGTTTATGTGACTGTATGCAGTTCAAACTTACATAGTAAGACAGTCAAACCAGGGTACTTGTTCAGTCATGAATCTTACATGTGCCATCATGTTATTGGAAGGGAGCACATCTGAAAGGGGTTTTTACTATGGTCCATGAATGGATGCTGTACTCAAACCATAAAAGCAGACAACTTTGTATTAAATACTCACCAACACTCTGTAGGCTTGAAGTCGAAAAAAAAGTTTTACTCCTTTGTGAGCAACAGAGGCTGGTCACTGAGGTTATATTGGATACCAATATTGCTAGGCTTTCACAGCAGGACACTCAAATGCAAATGCACCATATTGATCTCCTTCTGTGCTTTCCTTCAGATAATCCAAGAGTTCAATCAGCAGTTGTTTATGCAGGAAAATCCAGTGTTTCACAAAGCACACGACTTCCAGTTCCAGCCCAGCGAATGTGACACGGTGAGATACACAAGCTGCACAATATGAATAATATCATGCAGACCAAGTGTCGTGCTAGAGCAATTTGTTTATGAATGTGTATTGTTTGTAGATGAACCAGTTCATAAAGCCAAATGGTTACAGTCTAATGCTCTCCACACCCTGTTAAATATGTTCAGACAGAGAGCTATAATATACCTCTCTGTGTGAACACTTGTATGGCCACATTTTTTCTGTCCTCTACAATATTGTATTTCACATCTGTGACTTAAGTCCTTAGCTCATCTCAATTAGTTGAATGAGTAAAACAGAATTCATGGATGCATATTTTCTAGAAAATCCCATTAATAAATCTGGGACTGAGAGGCTCTCCAAGCTGGAAATCAGACATCCAAAGCTCCGATCATTATTATTCTCCAGAGAGATTTTCTTTTCAGCCTTTGGAGATTTCTTGTTAACAATGTAAAATAGAGTTAACTAGTGTCTGGCGTCAGAACATCATGTTAGATGCATGAATCTGTTCTGTTCTAATTTTAATCATGTTAATACCAAATGTTGTGTGTCCATTGGGAATGTCTCTTTTAGCTGTAGAATTTTTTTTATCTTCTACATAAAAAATCTTTTCAAGTAAAGTGGCTGCTGACTGTTGTTGCCAATTGATCTGGATGTGTGATCATAATACAGCATTGAGGATCATGCTGCCTCACCCTTTTGGGGACTTGTTAAGTATTGCTGGCTAAAAAAAGAGATGTCCCCCAGTGAACACGGGTCCTAAGTCCTCTACGCAGTTGTCCTTTTTCTCCTGTGGGTCATGTTGTGCTCTGTTGTTTCTTAGCTTCTATCTTTAAATCTGTTCTGTAATTTCTCTTTCTCATCTATTCTTTTTATGTTATTCTGACATGTCTCTGTGTAACAATGCAATTCCTTCCCTGCACTTTCCTAATCCTGTTTAACCTTTGCTAACACTTTTCCCTAAACTTTTTTCCATTAACCCCTCCTTGTATTTGTGTGTCTGTGTGCTTGTGCACTGCTGCTCTTGGTTGTGTGGGTGCTTGATTGTGTGTATGTGTGTGCGCCAGACTCTGAGCTCGGTGCAGCAGTTGGTGGACATTGAGCCGTCGCCCGTCAGTGCCATGAGAATGACCCTGGCACAGGTAGTCTTAACTGTTGTTGGCATTTCTATTTTCATTCCTAGCACAAACCATGGATCACGTACTCCATTCATGTCCCCATACTTTTTATCCATTTATCCTGGTGACATTGTATAGAAAACTTTTAACTGTTCATGAATTACCAAACAAAGCTTTGCTGGATCTTTTAATGATGAACTTTCAGCCCTTAAAGCTAGAGTTTGTTTGTTTTTTCATGACAATATAACAATAATATAATAATGTAATATTATTAATATAATATTATTTTGTATATGAACATGGTATTGACAAATTCCTCTCGTATGAAATCCAAAGCTGGTCAATTCTTCCTTTCTGGACTGAATGATAAAATAAACAATAGGCCAGGTAAAATAACTGATAATTCCCAATTATCTCTTCTGGAAAGTAGTATAAGGTCATCCCTCTTTCTAAACAGAAAGTGAAGTATCCATTACAAAGCTAACCTGTTTAAAATGAACCACATTTATACATGTTACCCTGAGTTTTTATGGTTTTAAGAAGACTTTATCTAAGTAAATACAGAATGAAAGACATGATGTGTTGTTATTAATCAGAATCCTCATGTACTTTTGTCACAGTAATGTGACCATGACTGTTATGTGCCGTGACGTAACCACCGCTACAGTGCAGCAACAATTACATGACATCATGGCTGTTGCTGTAAAACATGTGTGAAACTCAGATGTAGCAGTAAGAGGTTGCAACAACAGACAATCAGAATAAAAAAAACAACAATTATACTTCACTACTTACTCTACCCTTTGCTCCTCCTATTACTGTCTTTATAGTCACAGTAAGGAATAAAGTGAAGTTAATTCTCTTTATTGCAGTGTTACTGTACTATAAGGGCTCATATACCCTGCCTGTTCTACTTACTGTGTTATGATGAAACACAGGAGCCACATTTGCCTGATTATCTAATACAACTGTTATGACCATGGTTTTACAGCACTGCTATGCTGTCATAAGTGTCAAGTGTTGGTGAGCAATGCAGTTCCAGCACTAGATGATTCATCAGATGGATGGAACTGCTGTAATATCACAAAAGTATCTGTCTTAATAATAATAATGAGTTCATTATTTTATATTTATATGTAAGCACAATACAAAACACAATACGTTGATTGCACAAGAACTCAATTATAGCTTATAATTATGCATAATATAATAATGAATTAATATACAAATTAATTTCAGAACTTTTTAAATGCACATTAAATTTCTAATCATAGCAATGTACAGTATATGCCACAATCAGAAGGCACTGCTGTCTGTTGTGCAGACAACTTGGAGTCTCCCATTGCTTTTAAAAATCCATTAAAACAGCATATATGGAAATACCGCTGTTTTGATATAGCTGTTGTTCAATCTGATGTATTATATGAGTCAAGAGGGCGGTATGTCTCTGCAAGCTGTGAGGAGAAATCCTTTATTAGAAACCAGAGGGATCCTATCACTTGATTATAACAGACAGTAGTAGGTTCTTACCATGGTAACATCACTGAGTTTAATGCTAGGGCATTATTGCCCTAGAGTAATATCTATAACAGGTGTTTAGACTGAGGACTTTCCTGCCATCATTTACTGTATTTCTCATACGCACAGACAACTATGCTTTGACACAGTCTCTTCTCACCTCGTTCATTCCTGTGGTTTCAGAATAACAGAGCTGTTATAATTATTATTATGAGACTGCAAGTTGTTACTGTAATACAATATGATCACACTATTTTGAGTTTGCTGTCCTGCACTTTGCTTTTCCCTTAGCTAGCAGGCTGACTCGTATTTACAATGGTTCATCATTACGACCTACAATATATCTAATAAATTAATATATGACATTTGTATAGTATGTAAAGACATTTAGAGTGGAATCTGAGTAACATACCGTAGGCCACAATCAAGAAAATAAAAAATTTAAATGCCCTATGTCCCACTTTGCTAGGCTATAACATATCCTTTTTAGAGGCTTACCAGCATGATTTAGGATGAAACATAAAGCTATGTACAGAATGAGGAATCTACAGCATCACAAAGTCACTTTAAAAGTATATTGTATGCCACTATATGCTATTTTACCTTACAGCAGTTGATACTGGATGAACACGTGGAAGAAATGTATTTACTGTGTTTATTTAATTTACATTAACACATAATATCTGCAAATTATCTTAGCAAAAATATCATTCTCCATGGTGTGTGAGTTTAGAGCCACTGTCCTATCGTTCTAGTTTTCTGCCTGAACCCCCGGCAGTGTTCCTTTGCAAGAGTGTGATTAAGCTGTAAATCTCCTGTGTAATACTCTTAGTTTCATACCTATACTTAGTCAGATTAATGCCTTCTTGTTACTGAAGCAGCACATAATCAATAGATATGATATGCACAGAAACCTGCAATTAAAATATCTTTAAACCTTAGTTTACCTCACACACTTTTATTATAAGATTATGGGAATCCCATCCTCTCAGGTCTGAACACACATCACTGACAGTGAATGTACATCCATACTTCTCACAAAAAGAGGGACATGTTAGGAAAAGGTAGAAAGCTACTGTGGTTTTTAATTCAACACATATGTATGTAATAGACAGAATCTTGTCTACCTTGTCCGGAAAGTTCAGATGAGCTATACTTTTAATCCCAACTGATAAATTTGACCAATGAAGCTGTTTTTAAGTACAGTAAGAATTGTAATGGAAAAATCACTAGTTATTTTAAACCATTAGTTTAAATGATGAAAATATTAAATGATCAAGCAATTTATCAAGCACAAAGAAGACAGCTGACCAGATCATTTTGGATTAGAGGTGTGGAAGCTTTTAATGTTTTATGTACATGTATTGCATATTCCTTACTGTTATAAAAGTACAAACCTGGCCTTGAAAACTCTAATATATGTCTGTTAGATTTAAACAACTAAATGACAAAAATAATAATAATAATAAGAAATAGAAATGTGTAACAAATGTGAAAAAGCAAAAACAAAAGTAATATTTTCAGGCCTTTAATAGTGTTTTGACTAAAATGTTTGCTACTCTAGTTCTATTGATGGCTAGAAGGTGATTAGTGGTAAGGTGTCTAAACATATATATTATGTTTAGACACCTTACCACTAAACATTTGAGACAGTAGAAAAAAGAGGTGTTATTTGTATCCACATGGTTATTATAAAAAACATTGAATGTTTTATTGGAATGCCATGCAAATTCTTCAACAGGATCTCAGATGTGCTTTAGTATGTTGAAAAAAAACAACACACATTTAAAACAACCTTGTTGCCCTGAGTGATTGCTCTCTCTCATTTGACAGTACAGACAAAATCACACACTCACACAGAAATTCTCACACACTCGTGCTCTTTCACATGTGGTTTTAATAACAGCTATTTTGTTCCAAGAGCATAACAATAGAGCTTTGCAACACAGACTGTATTAATTATGTGAGAAGGAAACAATCTTTCTCTCACACTTTCTTTAGCTTAATTAACAGCTTGAAATTTGCAAATCACACACCTTGGGCTGTTATCACTGACGCTGTACTTATGTATACACTTGTGTGTACTGAATGTGTGTGTGTGTGTTGCCTGTCACAATGTATGTATGGTGTGTGTGTTTGCCTGTATTAGAGTCGTCAGCTGGAGTCGGAGACGGGAACCACGGAGGAGCACAGTCTGAACAAGGAGGCCAGGAAATGGGCAACCAGAGTGGCCAGAGAACACAAGAATATCATTCACTGCAAGAGAGTAAGATGGAAAAACTCGCTTTTGTTGCCCAAGCCCACCTTTGACATACACTACATGGACATCAAGCTCCTTTAAAAAACATACATGCAGTGATTCTAATGAAATTATGTGTGTGTGTGTTGTTTTCAGTCTCTGGAAGAGTGTGAGAGCCACGGCTTGCCCCCCACAGAGCAAGGCAGACTAGATCTGGAGCTGAAAATAGAAGACACTAAAGAAAACATACGCAAAGCTGAGGTCTGTGGCTCATATTGTCAACATTTATTTGTAGTTACTAAGCTGTTAAACAGAAGATAAATTACAGGGGATTCTCCCTTAGTACTGTTGCTTAGTGTTGATGTATTTTCTCACATGCAATGTCAGGTGAAGTGGAAACTCTAAATTGTTTGTGAATGTTGTTGTCTGTCAGTGTGTGAGCTCTGTGATAGATCACTGCAGCAATAGCTTAGCATACAAATCCTTTATCACGGTGACAGCGTACAACTCAGCTTAGTCTTATTTCTGAGTTTTCGGACTAAGTGACCAATCACTTACTTGGTACGTATTGTGAATACAAACAGTGGCAGTTGGATGTCAGTGTAATAAACAAGAAAGAAAATGTCACGTCATTCAGTTTTTAACAGTTGTTATGCACAATTACATTTAGTGGTTTAACCATACATTTACTAAGTTATGTCTGTCTCAGTAGCTCACAGGTGCACTACAGCTATAAAGGTACCATATCTGTCAAATTAGTAGCATACCAGTTTTTCTTGGGAGTCCTTGCTCTTTACTGCAGGCTATTTCTTTCCGTCATCTTTCTCCTAATTTTATGTTCACACTCCATCTCTTTTCCTTTTGCGCCTCCCAGTCTTTCCATTTCCACAGATATCCATCATTTATGTATTGATTCTCACAGATTTGACCTGTCGCGCGCTGAATAAGATCACTGCATCATCTCTCATCTTCCTCAACTCAATGCTGTCTCTATGTCTGCATGCTCTCGGCTATGCAACGGTGTTCTTCAATTTTATTCTTTCTGCCGTTTGTTCAGCACTACACCACCTTTCTCATGATGCTTTCACATATCTGGCACCCTCTGCTGTCAGACTTGGTTCAACCTGATTGTGCTCTGTTACTAACTTCTGTGTAATTTGCTGTTTGACTTTACTTGATCTTTTCTAAATCCTATATGATATCTAGGTTATGTTATACAAATTTGTTCTAGTTATTTACCTCTGTATTTGCACTGCAACGTAGCTTGTGATCTCAGTTGCTGCAAAATAATTAGGGCGTTTTTTCATTGCAAACTGCAGACATTTGACCACACCACTTTTCTCCTACTTCATCCTCCTATCTCTCATCCTGTCTGCTTCAGTCTCTTTCACTCACATTGTCTTGCTGTTCTTCTACGCCATAGCATTACCTTGAATAGGGTTATGAATATTTTATGAACTCATTTGGTACAAATGGCTTCAACACAGAGCTCTTAGGACAGTATTTTAAAGAGAGTAAAATCAGTACAAGACACATTATCCTGGTTTGATTACAGCATTATCTGAAAAGTGATAGGATCGTTGTTTTCTTTTACATGAAGTCTTGCCTTCATCTCAACAAGCATTTTGAATTAGCTGTTTTAACACTTTGTTATGAGAAAGATCGACCCAGGCCTGTATTTATGGTGAAGAATTAGTACAAAAGACAACCTATGCCCAGTGAATATTTGTGGTTTAAAATATACTTTTGAGGATGCTTGTTTTACTCAGTAGCAGCATGTTTGAAACTCCAGCTTGAAGACAGAAGGTGGCTGCTAGCCAGTGAGAAAGATTGATATCATAGCTCGCCTCACTACTTGTCCTCATCTACTGATTTTACATAAATTGCCTAGTTTGTTTGTGACAACATTCTAAACGCTTTGGTGGACAAATTAGTTTCAAAATCAATATTTAGAGTCAATCCACTGTCTGTGCTAAAAATATCAGCTTTATTTACTGCAAGGTGACTCTGTTAGAAAAACATATGTTCTAGGTTTATTTGTGAATCGGCTTTATGCACCTAAGTCTTGTCTCACAAGTTTCAGTCTGGATATTTTCTGGGAAACACAGGAATTTTAATGTCTTGAATCATATAGAAATATTTATTAACCATACAAACAGTTTTCCTTGGTTTTATTGTTAGAATATTTTATCAAGGCAGGAATACTGTTCTCCTTATAGTTGTAGCTAGGCAGTAGATTGGACTGGGTAGTGTTCATATAGTTATGGTGGAAGAGTAAGGTGTTTCATTTCTTATTTTATGGATATAAGTCATCTGTGACTATATAACAAGAAATAAATTTACGATAAGCAGCCTATCTGTACCTATATGTGAACTTAAGCTTCATACAGAGTTTATTTATTGTACTCAGTATGTTGTTTTGTTGTTTGAGGAATGAAAATAAACAACAACAGAGGAAATAAAACAGTGTAGATATTTATATCTGTGAATCTACTGTACTGCACAGAGTTCAGCAGTACCTGTCGGTGGAATCAGTAAGCACAGAAAGAGACAGAATGATGTATTCTCTGCTCTACAAATAGTGGACTGATTTTACAGGGCTCTGTCTGGGTGCTTGATAAAAGCATCCTGAAAGCAGAGATAAGGTGTATTATATATATTTTAATATTGAATATACATAATGACATGACAGGAGCTCTGCTCCTCTCATAGAGCTTTCGTTAGTAATGAAACGACATAATTCAGAGATAAATGGAAAAGTACATCATTAAGATGGATTAACAGCATGTTAACTCTTATTGAGAAGAAAATGTCAGAGACAAAAAAAGCTGTTTATATTCACTCTGAAGTCATTATATGTTTTAACAGCCATTAACTAGCAGGTACATGTGTTCTGCACTGCATTTTCTGCAGACGTAGATGCTGTGTGTAAGTTAAACATTTGCAGTATATAGTCAATATCTGGCGGCAGAGTACTTTGCGTTTGAAATTCTCCATATTAAAATTATACGTTTACTTAGTTATAATTAATTATTATAAAAAAACCCGTAAAGAATTAGAGCTGAGGTTGAAATAAGAGAGTCTTTGTAGTCTTCATACTAATGAGCTGTTAAAGGCTGTTATCAAACCAGGTTTCCGAGACAATCTGTCCTCATTAACACGTGGCATCAGAATCCTTCAGCAGCACAAGATTCATCATGATAGAGACATCATTGACATTTTCCAGCACAAACAAACAAAACTATTAAGTAATTATTAGTATCTACTGTAATCTCTGCACATTTTTAGCAGAATTGACGTATTCACCTGTAGAATATGTTATGGTTATTAAGACACAGTGCACATATTGCATCTATAAAAACAGAATTATCAGTTCCTTGGGTTTATGGTGTTTCTACTTCTTTACTGTGAAACAAACAGTTACTATATGTACATATAGATAGTAATTACGCAACTGATCTTGCTGTGTGTCATTATATTTAACATTATAATACCTAGAAAACAAAAGGTAGCATCTCTTCTTCTATTCTTCTATTCTTCTTCTTAATGTTTTAAATTAGTCATAACACTGAATCATTTTATATCAGTTATAGACACACAGGTCTTTCTGGCAGTGCACAGCTAGGCTGTGTTTTTGTGTGAGGTTGTGCAGTCTTTTCACCACTGGCTGCTTATTCCATTGACAAAATAATGCACCTCTTTGCACATTCTTTTAATCATCTATGTTTGACAGTGTATTGGTAAATATTTAACTTTACTTCACATTAATCTAGTATGTTTATGATCCAGCAGAAAAACAGTAGTAGCAGCCAAAGGTGATGCATTCCTCTAGCATTTGATGGGTGGTGCTAACACTAAGGAAAATACTTAGGCCTTTAATGGGCCTAGGTTTTTATCGATCAAAACCAGAGAGTATGTCTTGACATTGTGTCTGTATCTCTCTGTGGGAGGGAGACATCAGCTATCAATCTGCTTTGTCAGCAGCAATGGGGAGGAAAGAAACAGGGAATGAAAGGGGAAATTGATGAAATGGTGTGATCAAGAGAGGATAAAGCATCAGAGATGAAAGAGAAAGTTTACGAGTCTAGACATATTGAATGTAAATCTCTGGGGTTCCTCTGCAAGTCGTTATAGCCCAATTATATAGCCTTTTCTCATTTGGAAAGAACAGCACATTTGTATTGTTCACAGCTCATTGAAAGAAAGTGCAGTTTTGAGAGAGTACATGACAGACTGGTGCAAATCTGCTTCACATTGTCTCATTGTGTCACTGGAGTTTGCTGCACATGGTATAATTTAACTGAAATGGCAAAAAATATATATATTATAGACTAGTGAATATTTCAGATTAAATATGGCTTCAAGGCTCATCTTTAAAACGCCGTATTTGATGTATGCTCTTGTATACAATGTCACTTGAGGTTCTACTCTGTGTACGATCAAGAAATACAGTTTATATGAAAAATTGCCTCTTCTGGGTGCTTACTTTTTTTTGTGACGTTAGCTTATAGCTAATAATGTAGTTATTGCCTTGTGTTTGTATTGTTTTGGTATCATTATTAAAATTGTTGTTAGTAAAAAATAATGTTTTTTACATGAAAATCTGTGGAGGCTGGTAATATGTTTGATTTCCCTAACATTCCTTACCCCGTCTTTCTCCAAAGACAATAAAGTTGAAAGCAGAGGCTCGACTGGACCTTCTACGGCAAGTGGGGGTTGCTGTGGATACGTGGCTGAAGAGTGCCATGAACCAGGTGCGTTCTGTTTGTGAAAGCTGGGGAAAATGTGCACATGTACTGTTTTCCATCCAGGCAAGTTGTCAAGTGGTGCTTTAGTTTGGTTCACAAGTGCATTCATAGAACTGTTGAAGCTTGTGCATATTTATATCTTTTCATGCATGAATTCCACTTTGTATATGGCAGTGTGAGTGTGTCTGTTTGCAATATGCGTATAAACCCATCACTCTCTCTGTGCATGCTGTAGGTGATGGAGGAGCTGGAGAATGAACGTTGGGCCAGTTACACTTCCCACGATCCCTCACTGTCGGTGAGACACCTCCCCTCACTGTGCTTATGTTGCTGCTTTCTTGCCAAGCCAGCAGAACTTGTCCTGTTTTCACAATCACAGAAAGTTTATTAATGAAATGAAGGAATTAATAAACACCATAACTGTTACTAACACTGTGCTAATACAAAATACATGCAGTACATGCACAATTATTTTTATTAACAATTCTCAAAGTTGCAGCAGTTTTTGTCTATGCTGGAAAGTGTAGTAATCGCATCAAAAAATCGGAAGTACTTTTTTTATCACATGCCACGAGTGGTAGGTGCCTGTGTTGCACGTATGGTAGCCTGTTCTAAACACCATTGAAAACCATCTGATCACTGAACTGTGTTGTTTAATGTAAATCACATAACTCCTACTGGTTCATCTGTCTTCCCAGCAGTTTTCTACCTCCATTACATGAATCCTGCACTGAGTTCAGCACATTCACAAATGTCATTTTAAACTCCAGGGCACTGACTTAAAACCGTAGACTTCCATTTTTTATGATTTTACTATAAGTGAAACCTCCCAGCCAGAATATTTCTCCCGACAAATCACTTCCTGAATGATGCACAATAAATTGCAAGATAATTGACCTCAGCCTTGCTCCTTAATCATCTGTCGCACTAGTTACAGCATCTTAAAATGCCCCACTTTCCCAGTGTAATAATGATATAGCCACTGCTCAACTTTTCCTTTAAGTTTGACACTATCACTGTATTATAGTGTATGATAGTGTACTGTATACACTATATACTGCATATATATATGTGTGTGTACATGAATGAACTTTGTGCATGTCATAAGAGAGGAGGTGTTGTAGCTCCGTTCTCTCATTACTGGCAGTAGTAGATTTTCAGGTTGCTATTCCAAATCACATTGCCCTATTAACATCTGTAGAAAAAGGCTTATCTGTTTTCTTGCTGAAAGTCAGCGAATATGCATACTAGTCTTGTGTATTGTAATTCTAATTCTGTTTCTAAAACTGGGGGATGGGTAGCCTAGCTGAGCATAAAGTTTGAAACTAGCTTGATTAAATAAACTAGAAGTTTAGAGGTGAGAGTTGTGGGGTTTTGATGCCTGAGCCAGAACCAGGCTAATTATATCTATTATTATGCTAAGCTAGGCTAACTGACTGAGTAATAGATATTTATGTTTGTGGGTGTGTGTGCGTTTCTCTTTATTGGGTAAACTCACAAAAGAGTGTTCATGACTTGAAGTATAATCCTACACAGGACTTTGTGAGAGGACGTGCGTTTGTTTCTGTCAACAGGACTAAACATAGTCAGTCTGCTACACTGGAAAGACTTGACATTCTGCTCACATGATATTGCTGCTTACACCAGAGAGAAAGAGAATGATACTGGGTGTGAGGAAAAGAGAGAAAGCCTGGAGAGTGAGGGAGAGGGCAATCTAGGAAGAGATAAGTGGAGGGAAGGAGCAGTGAGGATGATAGAAGGAAGTGCAGTGAAAGAGGGAGTGGTAGCGAGACAGTGAAAGGAGGAGAGAATGTTAGCAGAGAAAAAGAGGAGGTGGTGTGACGTGAAGGAGATGGTGAGGGGGAGAGGTGAGGAGGGAGAAGCGTCATTCTGATAATGCTGAAGTAAAATTGGATGCAAAGGTGAGAGAGACGGGGGGTTGGTGAGAAACTGCAGAGAACATGGTGGAACATACCACAATATACACAGCCTTTAGATTTGATCACTGTTTGTAGGCCAAACCTTTCTACATTACATATCCAAACAAATTGCAAGTATTCAGTAATGTCATTTTGTCTTTTATGACTTTTTAGTAACTAAGTATTAGTTTGCCTTTAATTTTACATGTCCTTTTTATTAAAATAAGCGTCATTAAAATAACAGACTCAGAAGAGATTTGCAGAATGCTCACGCATTTAAAAGCATTTCAGCAAACTTTGATTTTGTTTGGAGTGTACTAGAGCCTAGAGAGATTGGCATGAGCAAAGAAGGAGAGATTATAATAACAAGGTGCAACACAGGAAATGAAGAGTGAACAAAATGGAGTGGGAGAGATTGTTAACAGCAGTTTGCTGATTAGGAAGAGGTCAGGAAGTGACCGATGGTCAGAGAGGGAAGAAAGTACTGATGGATTGTGAATAATAATCTGTGGAGGAGGCTGCAG
>OMLM01008638.1:102445-114665 GCA_900302695.1 Helostoma temminkii
GGCTGCAGAACAATAATGAGACAGGGAGCAGGGACTTTCCTCTGCCCTTTTTCATTCCCTCAGCTTTATTAATACGACAATGACATACCCTCAGCCATAAACCCTCAACTGCCACAGGCATCCACCGTCTTCATTACAATAACACTTTAACAGTCAGCTCATTTTGTTGGTCCAGGACCATTAAAATGATTTGTCTGCATCTCCGCTGCATCGGTACAAACATGTGATAGTTTAATGGGTAATTCCTCTTACATGCTGGTCAGTTTACTTTAGGGATTGAATGGAATTGACCCTCAGGCTGTGCTGTATATTTTTAAATAAACACAAATGATGTAACCCAGCAAGCATGCAGCCAAGAAAAATATGAACACATCTCAAAATATGGAACTTATATGGAGCACTCAGTTATGTATCCCATGGCTGTCTGAAATCAATCTATATTTTACAATGTAAATACAGTCACAGTACTGGTGGTACTGGAACATCATTCACTACATCTAATTAATGGTATTTTACCCATAAAGTTCATCATCCTCAGATCATGACTTGCACTGACCTTGGTGATGCTCTGACTTTTTCTGCAGGGGCACAGGTCGACTTGTTTAAAAAAAAAAAAAAACTGAAAGAAATGTTTTCAGTGTAAGATTATATATTTGATTTTCTCCTCAGCGTAAACTGCGATTGTTGATTGTCCTCATTGCTAATTTACTTAACATTATACTTGTTAGACTTTGCCATTGCGTCAATGGGTTTTATTTCAGTAAGCCTTGTGAAGTAACCATCCCAGTAAACAGCACTGAAAAAAGTGTGTTCATTTTTATTAGAAAATGCCTCAGGACTACACCGGAAACTTGTTTTTTCCCTTACAAGTACCTACTTCTGCATTAGAGACCAAGTTGGAAAATACTCTCTTATAGAAAGCACACAAAGATTTTGTTGTGCATTACTGTAGAGTCTACTGTGTCAACAAAAATCTGATGACTAAACACAATGACTTAGGAGTGGATAAACACACAATAGCTATGGGCACTTCAGCTCACTCTGTGTGTTGGATCTATCTACTGGCTGGATCATATGACCTTATTATAAGCCAGTGAAATTCTCACAGAACAATAGAGGGAGGGCCTGGATCATGTGAAACATTAGTTCCTTTACACCTGAGTCTAAAAGCTGCAGTACCCACACTGAGCAGGACAGAACAACTGAGACAACAACCGTATTGTTATAGATTGTGTTTTGTTTTTTGACGCTACCACAGAAGAAGTGAAAGGTAACGAGTAAAAGTTAACTGAGTAGCAGCTGGTGAACTAAATGAAAACAGGTGGTGGGAATAGAGCTTAGGACAGTAACACAGGAAGAAATGTAAAAAAAATGGAGACTACTTTCACCTACTGTAGCTGAGTGGACAAATGGCTGTAACTGTCTATACAGACTTCAAATGCTAGTACTGATTTCTCATTATGCTCAGAGAGGTTTTAGAAAACGTTTATCAACTGGTACTTTATGTTTAATATACTGTTGACTTCACATAGAAACCACGTTTTTGTATTTGTATAACTTCTACTTATTTTGTTCTTGAGTAGACATCTGGAACTATAGAGGTGAGTGCAGCTTTCTCTTATTCGTCCTTGCAATTATCAGAGGTTTTGACTTTATCTGTCGCTGTGTGTTTGTTTTAAAGGGCACAGTGGACTTGGAGCGTGAGGAGGGTGACGAATGTGAAGAGAATATGGAGGTTTTTGATGACAGCAGCTCCAGTCCTTCGGGAACTCTCCGCAACTATCCGCTAACCTGCAAAGTACTGTACTCATACAAGGTATGAACCAACACACACACAGTTACCCTTTGCAGTTTCATGGTTACAACCACACACATATCAAGTGTCTCTAGCTGGGAATACAACACGCACCATTTTAAAATGAATCATCCATAAGGAAGTACATTTACTCAGTGTTTTCCAAAACTGTATGATTTACTATAGACTCTGCTCTATAAATTAATTGTTTTGTCACCAAAGCTACGTGATTTTCCACCAAATGTTTTAACTTAACTCAGGAGTAGATTAATTGATTTCTTTCTACCTCTCTCTCCCACTCCCTTCATTATTCCTAGTCATTAACGCTGTTGGTGTCTGTCTCTCCTGCAGGCCTCCCAGCCAGATGAGTTAACTATTGATGAACAGGAGATGTTGGAGGTCATTGAGGATGGAGACATGGAGGACTGGGTCAAGGTGCTCAAACATTAACTTGCCTGCTGTTTGTGCTGTATGCTGTGTCTGCTCAGTATGAGCATGGCTTTATGGCTTCATAGTGTTAAGTCTTCTCCTTTCATGCATTAATATGTGTAATTATTAATAAGGGCAGTTTTGCATATCTAAATACACTCTATTGTGGCTATTCTGTATTTTCCAGGCTCGCAATAAAACTGGTCAAGTAGGTTATGTCCCAGAGAAATACCTGCAGTTCCCAACCTCCAACAGTCTGCTGAGCATGCTGCAGTCTCTGGCCACACTCGACGCTCGATCACACACCTCATCCAATTCGACTGAGCCAGAACTGCACTCTGGCTGCATCAATGGAGACACAAACAGTAAGTGCTGTAGGCGTTAGAGTCATCAGAGATTACAGTAAAAGTAACTATTTTAAATGTGTTTGGTTTGTCTAGGCACAGTGTTTTAGAAAAGTGTTTCTACAGGGTTGTTGAATAAATCAAAGTGAAGATAAAAATGAGAAATCCAAACCATGGTTCAATTAAAGCTGCAATAATAAATATTTTATACATTTTCTAAGACACTAGGTTGTAGTCAGCTGTTGTCCATTTCACGTCTCTGGGTTACATACAGATCTTCTGGTATAGGAGTGAAGTTATTTTGTCGTCAGGCTAGCTGAAATTAAAAATCAGTGGTTGGTATGGCTATTTAATAAAAGATTTGTCCAAAACTCTGTAACCTTTTCTCTTGTTTGTGTTTCTCTCCTTTCTAGTGCTATATTTCTCCTCTACCTAAATTTGTGTGAAGAAATGTATGAAGTCTTTGTCTATTCTCTTTATCTCCTTCTCTCCAGCAGTATTACTATTCTAGTTGTTACAATGACGGCCAGGCAGGCAAATACATTTCTCCAAGAATAATAATTTATTCTGTGTATCACTTATTACTTCCTGTCTCTCTTTGTCCTCCTCTCTCTCTCTTTCTTCAGTGATGTATGTTCGTGCACTCTATGATTATGAGGGCCAGGCGGACGAAGAGCTCTCCTTTTCTGAGGGAGCTGTGATCCGCCTATTGAGCCGTAACACTCAGACAGACGATGGTTTCTGGGAGGGCGAGCTCAACGGACGGGTGGGTGTCTTCCCCTCTGTGCTGGTAGAAGATCTCACTGAAAATGGGGAGACCAGTGGAGGAGGGACAGGTGACATACAGGTACAGTAACACCTGCACACAGGGAAAAATCCCACAAATTACACCCTCACAGTAACATGTAACTTGAGTAGCACAGACATTCAGTACCCCACTCTAGAGCTGAGCTGAAAATATGGGCTTATCAGTCTTTCCTCAGGGCAGAAATACCAAGAATAGAGTGTAGTCTTCATGCCACTTTGCTCCCCCTTCTTCTCCCTTCCTGCCTGTAGTCGAGTTGATCTATCAGCAGGGCAGAGTTCGCAAACAGTGAAATCAGAAGTGCTGTGTTCCTTCGGTGCCGTGATAAAAACTCTGCACTATAATCACAAAAATAAGTCTTATCTGTGGCACTGAGTGCTGCCTTGTTAGAGTCTTAGCAACAGGAAGGATACAGCCTCTCCCTTCCTATATGTGTGTAGACATAACACAATACAACAACAAGTGTTATATGGCAAATATTGATAAAAACTAAAATGTGAATCCCCCTGGTTCCTGCCATGAAAATGTTGTAGAGGCAGGTCACATAAACCAGCAATACTGTGTTTTCAAGGTAGTCCACAAAGTTACAGCATAATGGATTTTGTTTGGTTGCTGGTTGTTTGTTGGCACATATTGATAATGCACCTCTTAACTTCACGTATTAAAGTGGCCAAACCTAATGTATATTAATGTAGGTATATAAAGATCCATAGATTAGCAGTTTCAGATCCTTGTGAAGCTTAAGAATTGCATTTATGCAGTAATTACATGTACTCTGGCCAAGATATTGACATTTTGGCTTGTCATTTTTCTTACTAGAAGCCAAATACTTCTCTGGGTCCTTGGATCATAAGTTGAATCATTGTCTTGTCAGTTTCAACCAGTGAGTTTGTTGTTTTACAAACATAAAACAAAGGCAAATTACTGTTAAACTAATAAAGTATATGAAATCAATTCCAGTTGTTCTGGATACCTTTTGTCATTTATCCGTCACTTGATGGAGCCGACTTTAGTTAGATGAGGGCCCCTCAGTTTTATCATTATCAATTTTAATTATGATCATTATAATTGTAATGTAATGTATTTATTAATTATAGATTTACAATTATAAATGTATAATTTAGGAGTGATACTACTGAGCATGGGATCACAGATGAACAGTAACTTTTCAATTATGTATTTTTCTGTTTCTGTGTCCTTCATTAGATTTCTCCATCTCTAAAGTTGCCATCTTCTCTGCCACCTCTTCCACTATACGATCAACCTCCCATCAGTCCTTTCACCAGCCCTGAGACTTCTACTCCACCCCCTCTGCCACGCTCACCATCCACTGCACTTAACGGCGAGCACAAGCCTCCACTGCCTGCCTCAGCACACAAGGGACCACTCTCCACTCACAGTAAGAAACACACAAAGAAACAATAAAACAATCTTTTGTGTCTAATTGAAGTAATTGACAACAGGTATTTTTGGATTTTTATTTCTCTGTCTGTAGATCAAACCTCTGGCAGGAGTCCAGTGTCTCCAGGGTTTCCTCAGTCTCAGCCACTACGATTCACCCCTGAAGGAGGCCCGGGAAAACTACGGCCTGTTAGTATCAAAGTTATTCAAGTTTCAGCGTTTATATAAAATATGTTTACTTTACTGTAACGTGGGTTCAGCCTGTTGTAACGATATATTAATTAATTACTGTGTATACATTATTATATACAATTATTAATGAGTCAATAGGTTAGATGACAGTAGTTAATTAGTCTAACTAACAACTATTCTAATAATTGATTTGTTGTCTAATGCGATTTATTAATTTTTTCAGTGTCCTCATTGTGTTTGTCTTTCGGTTTTCGTGCTGATGATCAGATAAAAAGAGCAACTAGAAGATATCACCCTTGGGCTTTAGCTACTGTAATGACCATATGTCACTATTTTGTGGCATTTAATAGACAGAACACCTAGTCATGTTATTAACTAGCAGATAATACAGTGTTTAATTAATCACTAGCAGCAGCGTAAACTGGTAAATGACTCTGTGTTGCTCCTTTTCCCCAGATGTGAACGTTACATTAACAGTTGACTCCATAAACTGTGTGACATGTGCATCCCATGTATTATTTCCATTCAGTATACTTTAAATATGTAAAAAAAAATGGTCTAAAAGTAAAAAAAATACTCACCTTTTGGAGGATTATGTTTTGGTGATAAAATGTTTGTCCCATAGCAAGAAATCAACATCATGCTGTTTGTCACATTAAAAAAAGTAGGCCAGCAGTTTGCTACTTTGTTTTAAACAACGTGTTTTCTTTCTTTGCTAAAGGTGCGAGCTGCTCCTCCTCCACCCAAACAGCACCCTCGCCGTCAGCAGGAGAAGAGCGACAAAACAGAGGAAGTGGAGATCACACTGGTGTGACAGACAAGCTGGCAGGCGATTAAAGACACAAAAAATTCAAAGAAGTGACAGACAGGTGCATCCTACAGGTTGGGGAACTGAACTGCTCTGAACTGAAGTGAGCTTAAATAAGTGAACTAAACTAACTGAACTGAACTACGTCGACTCTTCCGGCTGCTCCACATCTTCTCTCATCCTCAAGTGAAGGAGGGGAGCAAGAAGAGGGAATATAAGGCAGAGTATTCAATTAAATAATCTCTGTATTAGCTTCCTAATGAAGTGCAGCAGTAGTCACCTCCACGTCCCTGTCCTCCCTCACCCATCCTTCCTTTCTTGCCTTAAAACCTCACCTCATCAGGCAGCAATCTAGAGCACAGTAACAAGGAGGAAGAGGAGAAAGAATGTTTGGAGGACACAGTTGTGAGTGAAAACAAACTTTTGTTTTTCTTTACCACCAATAAGTTGATAAAATAAATTAAAACTTAGTATTTTACACTTCTGTTTTACTTCACTAACTTGTTTTCCTTTTTTGATTTAACTGTCTTCCCTACAGAACACTTTTCCTCACCATATTTCCAATGAATACGTAAAAGAGAATTAGGAAAAGATATATAGATATATGGAGCAGTGTAGAGGACTGTGTGCTTAGTTAACTTCCTTGAAACACTGGTGTCTAAACACAGAGCTCCAGGTTTTCACCTAACTAAACCAATGTGCGCAGTGTTAATCATTTTTACACTGCACATCACACTGCTGTAGAATCACTGTATGATTTCTTGTAACAGCAGTGAAAGTATTTTAGTAAGAATGATGAATAAACTTTATGTAGATATCTCACTGACAAAAGTTGAGCACAGTGCGTGTTTAGCTACCGGTTTTGAGCTAACTGGGCACAAAATGGACACTGATGAGAAAAGAGGAGATTGAAGGAGGAGAATGAGTCTAACTAGAAAGACCAGTGGTGAAAATGAGCTCTGAATCAGTCACATGTGTGATTTAATGTCTCTTTTCTCATAATGCTAAACAAACATTTTTGTATCCTCATGAATCCTTATATCCTTATGATGATTGTTAACATTAGTTGAGTGTGTATAGTTGCCACTGTTTCTGGTTTGGCAAGCTGTCTTTAATATTCCATATATATAAGCAAATTTTACAATGCTTATATGTACATGTTTTATTATTTTATGTATTATTATTTATTTTTTTATTATTTAATATATGTAAAAGTACAATAATTGAGTTTGAAAATAACAACTAGTGGGAGATAGAACATTAAAATGAGTTTTATTTAATTTTATCAACTGGTGGCTAAAGAGAAATAAAACTGTATTGTTTTTTTGACATATCTAATAACTTTTATTACATTTTGAGGCTTCATGAAGCAGTTTGTCATATTTGGACTGCAGTGGGACTTACATGGAGTACATGGATGTGCTGTGTGTGTGGATGCAGTGACCCCCTCATGGATGTGTTAAGAAGACCCACCTCTCCAGCCCTTTCCCGCCAAAAATATAGTTCTTATGATCATACGTATTCAATGTGTATTAGTACAGTACATTACTGTTGTCATAGGAGTGTTATGCACAGCTTTTCATATAGGCTAAATCAGCTGAATGGATTAGCATGTCTGATATGTAGTGGAAGTTTTATCCTCATACTGAAAGGGCATTGTAAATATAATATGACAGAGGGATGAAAGGAGTGAATGGAGAAGAGGGTGAAAGAAAAAGAGTAAAAGGAGGCTGGATCCTCCTTTGTGCTCTTATCTCATCCTTTCTTCCCATCTCACTTTTATTTCTCTCCAACGTTTCTCTAATGTCTGTTCTGTCTGTTGGCAGTCAGTGTGAATCAGTGGCTATCATATACACACATACAGTTAATAATTATTAGACATGCGTTGCAATATTTTCTCTCATTCTGTGACCTGCTGTGTGTTTGTAACACTGATTGGTTCAGGAGGAGGCTGGTGGTGCTTTCGAGGGCACTGAAATAGTTGGTATTCACTATGTGGTGACAAAGAAATGTTTTATTTGAGATGATATACAGTACACAGTAAAAATATTTGGGTACAGCTGTTTTTATCAATCACAGAATGAACTGTATAGCTTTTATCTCTACAGACCATGTCTACTCACACATTGATTTCCTTCATGTATAACACTGATCACCTAAAACGTGTCCATTTTTAGCTGACATTGGATTTGCGGGTATTATTTTTCTCTGTTCTCTTAATAAGCACACCCATCACTTCACTATAGTAGTCTGATTCTTTATTGCAGCAAAGAAAACATTTGTAAAAACAAATTTAATGTCTCTAATTTGAGATTATCTGTTTCCTAGTGTCTTTCATTTCAGCCTAGTGGATGATAGAAACTGAAGAAAAAGATACATACGTGAAAAAAGACCATGTTAAAAAGCATAACTAGCAAATGACATTCAAATGAAGTTAAATACAAATCTGTTGTGTTTTTTGCTCAAATTTAAATAACATTTCCTCTAAATAATTTTCTTGCCTATGGGGCAGTGTAGCACTTTTATTTATTTGTACCTTCCCTGGAAGTAGCAGCACATTGAATCAGAAAAGGCAGAAATGACTCTGATTAATCACTTTAGTTAAAAAACACACAAGTCTATTATTAGTCTACTATTATTCTTTTTATTCTAATTCTATGGTGGATCCTATTTGTTTCAGTGTGACTGATAACCTTTTTTATTTTCACTCTTCTAAAGAGATGAGGAGATAAGTGTAGACAACGCAATTTGGTGTCTACTTAATTTATAAACAAGAAACAAAAGAATCACACGTTTGAATGAGGAATTTTGATCAGGTTTGTGTCCCAGTTCCTTCCTACATTTACTGTAACCAGAGTTTGATTTCATAGTGTTCACACTGAATACATTTGAAAATAAAGTGGTTCCCACAATGCAAAGCTACTCACTGATGTAAACAATTAAAAATAATTAGTGTAATTATAATATGATGAAACAGCTCTAGAAATGTGGTGGAAAACAAACAATTAAGGTATTCAATCTGTAAAATATGTTCATTTTTGTATACTAACTGCATAAAGAGTGTGGAGTTTAAAGATTAGTACAGTATAATTTGCATAATGCATAATATGGAGATGGGACACAGCTTTCAGCTTCTTGTTCAAAGAGAAAGAAAGACCTCTAAAGTCCTGTTTTAGGCTCATATTGGTTCCTCTTTGCAAGGTGAGGGTGAATAATTTCAGACTGAAAAAACAAGATTCAAAAATGCTTACAAAGATCATGTTGTTTTGTTACATCAGCTTTTTGGAAACGTAACACGTAACGTTTGTGTAGCATCCACACAAGACAAAGTTAAACATGCTGGAATTAGTTACAGTTTCAGATCTGAACCTGCTCTGCTGCTGTTGTAGGAACGAGCATTGACATGTGTGGTCAAGGTGATTTGAACAGCAGCCTCTGCTTGATCTCTCTGAGATCTTATTTATACTGGTTTTCAAACTTGTTTTGAAGTTTATGGTTTTATGGCAGCATCCCCCAGAACTTCCCACCATAAATGCTGAGTCATTCTATCTATTGAATATAAAATGGATGACTTTTTGTTGCCAGTTGCCACTTTACCACATTTTCCCCCTTTAACATCCCCGTGGTTCATTACAGTGTTAAAGTATTTGGTATGAGCTTGTTTTTGGTTGTTATGTATTATATAATTATATTTTTCATTCTTGCATTTGGAGCAGTTGCACAGCTGCTGTTATTAATGATGCGGTGGAACAACCGGCCTTTTCTCTCTTCACAGACAGTTGCCATGGTGACAATAATGAAAAAGTCTTTCTGCATATTATTATTGGCTGTATAAAAAAGTTTGTATTTATTGTGTACAAATGTTAATTAATTAAAAAATATGGAAAGTTGTTTCTGTATCATTTCAGATTTTTGTCTCATTTTGTGTTTAATAATATGTAGAACTTGTGCAATTGAAGTGTGTGTGCATGTGTGTGTGTCTGTGTGTGTGTGTGTTGCATAGACGTCCCAGTTACTAGAAGTGGGTGTGATCCTGATAACAGGCTTTATAAACATTGAAGACCAAAATTTCCTGAGTGGAGCTGAAGGGAAGAGAGAAAACACCAGCACAGAGAAGCAGCAGCAACTGTGAACTTTTTATTTGGATCACTGAATATGGTCAAGTTACCTTCCCTTACTTTTCAGCTATTGATTTAGTATAGGCTCCACAGGACAACAAATGGACCGATCTTCTAACTGCTCGTCATGTGTGAAACTCTATCTGTGCTCCAACCCAGATGGTATGTAAATTATATAAAGTACTGAATTATCAGGAATATTGCCTTTAAAGTTGAATTCCCTGAAATTTCAATAGTTTTTGTTTCTGCTTTTTATAGACAGCATTGTAGAGCGCAGAGCTCTGCGAGAAAATGTTTTCCCCAAACTCCGAGAGCATTGCAGATATACACTAGGACTGGATGTCAGGGTAAGTAAACACAGGGAAGCTTTGTAAAGGGACTACTAAAAAATGTACATCCTTTCTGTTGTTTGAGTTTATAATAATGTGTGACTGTGATGCCTTTATTCTTCCAACCAATCACACATCTTTTTCTCATGGCAATAAAATGCCTGAATTTAAATCTCATGTTGAGTTTATCTCACATTTCAACTTTGTATTAACATGTAATGAAATGTTAAATACAACTGAAAATACATTTCAAACGGAATGAAACAGTTCTGAGAAAGGTTGAGGCAGGTAAATACATTTTCTGTCACTTAACTAAAAGAACAATTCACTAATTGTTTTAGCAGTAATACATAGTCATGTTTTTAGTCTAACAACAGTGTAATAGAAAAGCAATAGTATTTGGTCACTTCCAGGAATGCGCATCTTTTATTCTTTCACATCTTCACTGTAAAAGTAAATTCTGCTCAACTTTGCCTAACTGAGAGCTTTGAGCTGTGCAGCTGTGAGGTAACTCTGTGAGGACTGTGTTAGTTTGTAGCATGCATAAAATCACCTCAGGGCAGTTCAACCAGGATCACTGCACCATTTTTATTCAGCAGCACGTGTAATTAGAAAGGTGTTGAAACACAATAAATTATTTAAAGACTACTAGATCAGTTGCTTACACCTATGTGCTGTGTGTCATCTCCTTTTTAGATTGTTTAACCATTATGTTGTGTGTGTAGGTGGTAGACCCATTTGAGTCCAGTGATCCAAGTCGTTGGCCTGATGAAAACACCAGACAGCAGCTGATTACAGAATGTAGAGCAAGCTCAGCTGGACCTTTTTTACTGGTAAGTAATTACCGCCATGAATTACATAACCATTAGTATACAGCATACACAGCTGCAACTCAGTACCACCTCCTGGTATGAATGAATCCAACAGTGAATGGCACTGGAGGAGTTAGAAGAGTTAGACTGGATGGAACATTTCCTGGAGGTTTTCTGGGTCTTCTTGTATGAACTAATTCAGTAAACGCAGCACACAAATATAAAAACTATGTTGCTTTCAAGTTCTATGACTCAATGAACACAAATACAGATATTAATTGGTGGCTTTAAGTAGCTCATGGGTGTGAATGTGAGTGTGAATGATTGCATGTCTCTATAAGTCAGCCAGTGACAGGTGGGATCCGCTCCAGCACCCCTGCAACCCGTAAGAAGAAAAACCATACAGATAATAGATGGATGGATGATGCATCTCATGCTGCTGTACTCTCTGTGTCCGCATGGTGGCACTGCAGGCTCTGATAGGACATCAGTACGGCACAGCTGGTCTACCCGCTCAGGTGGAGGTGTCAGAGTTCCAGCTGCTGCTACAGGAGAGCCAGCAAGCAGGGGTCAGCACCCGGGAGCTGGAGAGAGTTTACCAAAGGAATGAGAACACCATCCCTCCTTGCTACTGCCTGAGTCTTCATAGACATACTCAGGTTACTCACTGAATTCATTCATATTTGTAAATTATATTTAAGTGTCTCTCAGTGAACAGTTAGTGCAGTAATGTGTAACAGTGCATTTTATATCAGTGTTTATGCAAGAGAAAAAAACCCAACACCATGAGCTTAAATTTAATTTATTTCACAAACGAAAAATGTGAAAATAATGTATTTCCTCTAAAAGCATATGAAACCTAGAATTATCAGCTAATATTCTGAAGAGGTAAAAATCCTGGATGCTGCTTTGTGTTTAAAAGATTATATTTACCTGTACTTGTAACCCATATGCGATCATATTTCAGTGATAATGTGATCGTGTTTTATAAAATATTTTCTAAATAAAAGCTACTTTTTTGTTAACTTTCAGACCATGGTGCTGTTTTGTTAACAGTTTTTTTGTTCAGCAGTTGGAGATTTTGGAGGAGGAGAAGATGAAGATGAAAACAGAAGAAGAAGAGCTGAGGAAGCTGCTTCAGACCACTGTGAGTGTGTGTGTCCACAATGGTCGTATGACCCCAGAGA
>OMLM01008638.1:115068-143032 GCA_900302695.1 Helostoma temminkii
ATCAAATATATGAACATGTTTTTCACAAAGGGATCATGTTGGATGTGCTCAGAGCAAGACAGATTTAAAAACAGTTTATGGGACATTTTTTAAACTTGATATAAACAACAATTTCATAATCAAATTAAGCAAAAATGTAAAATATTTGCTTTTAGTAGCTTCTCACCTGGACATTTGATGTTTCAGTTTGTCACACACAGCAGTAAACTCAGATAAAACAAGACACTGAAGAGAGAATCATTGACTCTTGGCCATTTTCACTATTTACTCTTATTATATACACAAATGACCACATTACATATTACAAAATAATAATCCACAGTTCTACTGGAAACATCTCTAACATACTGTATCTAGGTTTCAAATGATTTGCTTGAATAAAACCAGTTGCTCTTAGGTTTTACAAATAATGTTGCACAGTATAATATAAACATATAAATCAAATGTTTGTTTATTTCTGATGCAGAGTGCTGTGTATCATAACCGAGTAAAAGGAAGTATTTTCCATATCTTACATTTTCAGGCTGCTACCTCTGATCTGAGGACACCCACTGACGGACAATTACTGTCAGAGCTGTGTGACACCTTCCTCCCTGCTCTCATCACTTCCTGCCAACTTGTAGTCTACACCTCCACAACTGAGTGTGACCGCCGCCACGGTTACACGACAGCCAGGAGGAGGAGCTACGCAGAGTCTCTGTGTCAGCAGGTGTACTGTGACCTGGTGTTGTTTATTAACAGTTTGAACGTCTTAGAAACCAGAGAAGACCCTCAGCTCTGCGATGCTCTGGCCAGAGAGCAGGCTGAGCAGGAGGAGCTGTGTGGCATCATGGGCCAGTTTTATGACGTCACTCGACCGGAGGAGGAAGAGGTCAGGGTCAAAATGATTTTCCAAGAGAAAAATAAAATAGTAAAAATTATTGGTCAATATTTATATAGTGATTTACCGTTTTAAGAGATATTTTATGGTCAGTACTGTCCTTTCTGAATCAGCTGCTAGCAATTCATCTGTGTTTAGCACTCTCCACCAATTAAGGTGGACTCAGACTCTTGATCTTAGCTTCGGCATAATATTCCAGTGTGTATATATGTACTGTTATGTATCGCCAGTCATCTCCAGGATTTAAGTGGCTGTAGCATGCTGCATAACAGCCCATTGGTCTGACTTAAGGCAATAGAGATTGCTCTTACTGCCACACTATCCATCATTCCCTCGTAAGTTTTATAACTCTTGGGAGTAGGCATGCTACTGTATTAGAGGTTCCTCAACATGTGCTGAACAATGCAAGGCTAAGTTAACCAGGCAGTGGGAATGATTAATACTGTAACTGTATTTGTTGAGCCCTTTAAAACAACTAGGTTAAACAAAGTGCTGTACAGGCAAAACATAAAATACTCAAAACAAGATAATGAGAAATAATAAAAACAGCAAAGTAGTATGAAACCAATAGCAATAAAAATAAATAACAGATAAAACAAATGTCAAAACTCAAGCTGTGTCAAATGCCAGTGAAAACAAATGGGTTTTAAGAAGTGATTTAGGGCAGCTCTTCCACAGTTTCGGAGCTGCCACCACAAAAGCTCTGTCCCCTCTGAGCTTCCGTTTAGTTTTTGGTCCACTCAGGAGCAGCAGGTCGGCTGATCTGAGTGACCGAGAAGGAATATATGGATGCAGGAGTTCAGAAAGGTAGAGTGGGGCAGCACCATTTAAACATTTAAAAACAAATAAAAGAAGTTTAAAATGGATCCTAAAATGCACAGGCAGCCAGTGTAGTGAGGATAAAATAGGTGTAATGTGCTCATATTTTCGAGAGCCAGTTAAAAGACAAAATAAAGTGCATCACAATAATCCAGCCGAGTAGTAACGAAGGCGTGGATTACAGTTTCAAAGTGCTGCTTAGAAAGAACTGGCTTAACTTTGGCCAGTTGCCTCAGGAGGAAAAAACTAGACTTAACAACAGACCGAATCTGGCTTTCAAGCTTTAGGTCAGTGTCCATTTTAAACCCAAGGTTAACAATTTCACATTTAGCGTATACAGCCAAGGGACCAAAGGCTACAGGGGCAGCAGCCCCATTAGATAAGTTGGTTCCCAGCACCATTACTTCAGTCTTCGAATCATTAAAATGTAAAAAGTTAAGAGCCATCCAGGCCTTAATGTCCTTTAAACAGTCCAGCAATGAGCTGACAGAGAAACCATCCCTCTTATTAAGAGGGACATAGTACCTGAGAAAGATTAAACACATTTCTTTGAAATGCAGCCTTTATTTCTATAGTTGCATGATTTATATTTTCTGATATATTTTCTGACTGTCACTGTGCTGTTTCAAACCAAGTTCACTGTCACATTTGTGTCTGCCTCACAGCGTCACTGGCGTTTCATTATCTTTGGTTGTAGGTCAGACTTTATGTGAAGAGTGGCAAACAGTGCCCACTAGTGGTGACAGGAGGCCCGTGCACAGGGAAATCAGTGCTGCTGGCACACTGTGTTCAACAGGCAAGTGGTCAGATTGCTGGTTTCATTTTACT
Source organism: Helostoma temminkii (assembly GCA_900302695.1). Lineage (NCBI taxonomy): Eukaryota > Metazoa > Chordata > Actinopteri > Anabantiformes > Helostomatidae > Helostoma > Helostoma temminkii. Next base: position 117,596 of record OMLM01008638.1, read on the forward strand.
GGCAAGTCCTGTTTTGGTTGGTTTTAATACATACATATATCACATTTGAATACATTCCAGTGGCTTTAGGGAAATAATGACATTGATCTATCAATGAATTGGGTAAATAATTATTGATTAAACTGATGACTAATCAGTAATGGAATTTATTAATTGTTGCAGTTCCACTTAAATTACTTGTTGGTTTAAATAGTTTATATATAGGCAACAAGTTCTTTTCTTGTATACTGTAGATGAGAGCTGTGTTTCTGTTTCCCTCCGCAGATGAAGTCGTGGCTGCTCGACAGCAAACCTGTGGTGATCACTAATTTTTGCAACTTATTAATCAATACTTCTACAAAGCACCTGTTGTCCAGCTTGTGTTATCAAATAGCCAGAAAATACCACAGCAACTCTTCCCCTACTCAGGGTCCCAGCTTCTACCTCACCACTGACCCAGATGATTCTGTCGGTATCACTAACCCCAGAGACTACAAATCCAGCTGGAGCCCAACATCTGATGTGGATTCTCACCATAAACCAGCCACCAGAAACAATGCTTCTCTCTCTGACCTAAACTTTAGTACCATACCCTATCCAGACTTTAAACAGCCTATTACTAGTATCATAAAACCTGACGTTAGTCTGTCTGAGCTTAAAGAAGTTCTCTCTTCCCTGCTCACCATCCTACCTTCTCCCATTCAACCTTTAATTCTAGTTCTTGATGGCCTCGATCAGATCGAGAACAACTTCAGTCTTCCAGTCATTCAGAGCCTCCCCTCTCCCCTCCCTCCTGGGGTCAAACTCATCTTCACGGTCTCTTCCACCCGGACACATGTGCTGCAGGCAATCAAACTACATTACCCACAAGTGGTACAATGCAGTCAACATCACCGTGTATCAGATAGAAACGAGAAGGAACCAGGATATGTTTGTGTAAAGCTGGGATTGCCGGACAGGAAAGCATGTGTTAAGATGTTGACTTCGCTGCTGAGCAGTTCCGGCAGAAAGGTGACGTCAGGACAGCAGGTGTTGGTGAACCAGGCACTGACTTCCTGTTGTCTGACTCTCTACGTTCGACTCCTGCATGAGCACTCCTCTCTCTGGCAGTCCGGTATGACTAATACAGTACACAACCACATTCTTCAAGCGTAACACTGGTGATCAGACGAAAAAACAGACACTACAATGTGTTGGTCTGTTTCTCAGAATAATCTCATTATTCAGTATGTGGCAATCAGCCCCAAGTCCAGTCTCTTCACTGATAAAGGTTAGATGTATGTTGTTTCATTTTAAAAAGGTGAAGTCTTCTCAAACTGTTAGAGTCTGTGGTTAGTAAACAGGTCAGTAGAGTGCTTGCTGGGGGCTATTTTCAGTGACTAAGGAGTACTGGTTCTCAAAATGGATTCGGCAGCATCCTATGGTACCTCAAGTACATTTTTTTCTATTTTTACAGTACATTTAAATAACACTTCCTCATACTAAAGGTATATTAGACATAACCTCTAAATCACCATAATACAAACCCTGTTACATATGCAATTCAGTTCCAGCAGTCAATAACAACAATAACATTGTCCGTCCTTCTCTTCTTTCATCAGATTTAGATGTGAGTGAATTTTCTCTTCCTGATGGTGTCCATTCGTTCATCTCTGCACTCCTGGATCATCTTGAACAGAAACATGGCTCCGCTATTGTGACTCGTGCTGTCTCCTACCTCACCCTCTCCAGGACTGGGCTGACTGAGGCAGAGCTTGCTGATCTGCTGTCCAGTGACGATCGGGTGCTGGTTGAGTATATTTGGCAGGGTGAGAGTCCCTCCAGCAGCATGAGGGTCCCACAGGTTGACTTAGAGAGACTTCTACTGGATTTGAAGAGGTTTCTTATTCAGAGGACAGTTGTAGGGTCACGTGTTCTGTTCTGGGTGAGCAGACATTTTAAGCTAGTAGCGACTAAAAGGTATTTAGACACCCATCAAAAGAGGACAGAGATCCATTCAGAAATGGCAGACTATTTCAGTGGCAGATGGTCTTGTGGAAATGCTAAGCCACTTTTTGTAAACCGGAAATCAGAAACAGAGAAGGAAACTGCCCAAATAAAAATGTACATAGACAGGCAGCCATCCAGCCAGCCGCTGGTCTTCACTTCCTCGTCCAAAGATGCTGGTCGGGTGAACTTGAGAAAAGTTGTAGAATTACCATATCACTTGCAATTGAGTGACAGGTGGGAGGAGATGGAGCATAGACTGTTGATGTCATTGAGGTTTCATGAGGCAATGGTTCGGGCTGGATTCCTGGGTGATCTTGTAGCCATGTTGGAATACGTGGAAGGGTCATCTCAGTGTCTGTTTTCAAGAGAAAAACTCCTCTTAGTAAGCATACTGAAGTCTTCTGCTTGCTTTCTGCAGTGCTCACCTCTGCAGCTGTCCACTGTGATGGAAACAAACCTCCTTCCCTATCTGGAAGTCTTCCTTGTACTTAAAGGTTATGTCAATGAGATCAGACAGGAGAGGAGGAAGAGGGAAACTGGATTAGGAGTGGAGCTGTGTCCTGCTCCATCCTCTATTCCCTTCATACAGCATTTACAGTGTGATGCCAAAACTAAAGGTGCCTCTGTTGCAGAAGTAGCTGGGACAGAATATGGCGCTGTAGCAGAGATCATGGATGATGGTTCTGGTTGGGTTTGGAAAAGCTCTGAATGTCATATAGTTAAACTATCACTGAGCTGTGAGCAGAAGAAGCTGAAGTTTTCAGGAGTGAAAAGTAGCGGTCAGTTTATTCTGCTCACTACACGCTGCAACAAGCTTTTCTTGTGGGATATCAAAAGTCCTGAAGTTCTTCTAGAGGTTAAACACCCACTGAAAACTGAGTTTGAGTCAAGTCAACTAACACCAAACAAAACTGAGGGGTTTGTTGCATGTCAGGAAAAGTTATGTATGTGGTGGAAAAACGAAAGTTTTGTGACAATGTTTGATGTGTCTAGTGAGACCTCGACTCGTGTCCAGTGTCAGAGCTCTGTGACCTGTTTGGTTTGCTCCACTAATGGCTTCTACTTGTACTGTGGCCAGGAGGAAGGAACAGTGTCCATATTTGACATCAGAACCAGCAATCTGCTTGGCACCTGTTCAAACTCAAACCTCAACGCAGTTGCAGTGATGGTCTTCTGTGAAGATAAGGAGGAAATGGCATGTGTTGACAAGATGGGAAATGTAACTCTGTGGGATTTGGCTGCAAAAACACAGCCCAGACTTGTAAAAGAAAGCGTTATTGGTAGTAAATGTAATAACATCTTCAACATCGATTACTCAGAAGAAAATGATACTTTATTGGTGTGTCAGTCTCACCAGGTCACATTGTGGGATACGTGTGACTGGGAGAAGCTGGACCAGTTCCTGGCTCCACAAGAGAGGGCATTCACTCAAGCTGTGCTCTGCAAGGATAGCCACCTGTTTCTGGCTTTGTTAGACATGTGTACTTGTGTCTTAGTGTGGAAGGTCAGCACGGGGGAGTGTGTTCTCTCCTTAGAAACAAACAAACAGCCTCATTCTCTCCTAAAAATGGCCTCAGATATCATTTGTATCAGTCAGGATGGCTGCCTGACAGTTTGGGACTCCGAGATGATAGACACTGCTGGTACAGCTCCAAAAATGAGGTGTGGAGTGACAGAGGTCCTGGTAGAACAAACCGGTCAGTGGTTCTACACCTCTGATGGGTCAGAGGCAGTTTGGAGATGGAACTTAGAGGGAGGATTTCCACATGATAACTTCCTGCATGACTGTCCTGTGGAAAAAATGTGCCTTTCTACAAATGGCATCTACCTGGTCTCACTCTCAGCTGGGGAGATTTATGTTTGGCTGACGGAAACAGGTCAAAACACGCTACGTATTAGTGGCAGTAGAACTACACATATCTTGATCACACCTAACAGTAACTTTGGGGTAAGTATTTCTGAGCAAGGCCTGTCTCGAGTGTGGAAGATGGCTAATGGTAGTATTGTGTGCAGCATACACCTGTACCTAACTGATGCTCAAGTGTCACCTGAGAGCACCTTCCTCATTGGCCGTCACCGTGGCGACCTGTTAGCTGCCAGTCTGTGGTCTGGCTCAATCAGCAAGCGTTTCTCCTGTGTGGAAAGTTCAGAGCATGTTGTTGCTTTCCACACAGTTTCAGAGCACCCAGACTTCGTGGTGGTGATAGGCGCCTCAGGGGCAGTGTACACCTGGAAGCTGGTAGAGGAGACGGTTTGCAGACACTTTCAGCTGCCGTATATGTTTCACTGTCAGCCACAAGACTTCCAAGTGTCCACCGATGGAAGCTATGCACTGCTGTCCACTAATAATGAAACCATCAACATCTTAGACCTACATCAAGTCAGACTGTGCTCATTCAAAGCTGAGGGTCCTGTTATTACAGCCTGTCTGGACAAAACTGGACGTTATGTTGTCTACATATCACGTCCCGACTGCATGGAGAAGAGCTGCACCTGTCACCTGCACACAATTCCTGTCCTCACAGTTGTAAGACTCGCAGACGGGGAAAGAGTAGGAAGTATGCATCTGCATAACACACCCTCAGTTCTGGCTGTGTGTGAGTGGCAGTGTGCGTTTGTGGGCTTTGAGGGTGGGTCTGTAGGTGTGTACTCCATTTCAGATCTCATGATCACCAGGGAAGAGTCGATCTGGGGCAGGAAAATTTTAAATAATGAGTTGAATAAATGTCCATTTGACAGAGAACTGTTGAAGCGTCTACCCCTGGCAACCCCCAACGTTACATGGCCCTTAAGATTATTACAGCTGGACAGGGCGTATGATCTTAAAATGTGACAGCACACAGGGTGGACAGTGTTTGATCTAACAGAGATTAGATATAGCTCTGTGTATATGTATATGTTAATAACAATTAATAATAACCGTAGTGTGCTCTACACTTCTGCTGGACATTACATGATGGACTGTTTCAGTTTCAGTTGGTCTGAGTTCTGTTGAATAAATATCCACAGCTTTTACCCAAGTTTCATTTCTATGAAACCAAAACCAGTGTCTCATGAGTTTGTGTTATACCTGCTGTATTTATTGCTAACACAGAGACCACCTTGACACACTGTAGCATATGAAATAAAACTATTTTGTTATAATGTCTTATTTATATCTCTGTTGCTGTATATAATTGAAAACACCATGTTTTGTATTTGTGAGAAGGAGGCTGCCTATGCCACAAAATATCATCCACACTGCAAATCAGGGCCTTGAATTGTCTTAAAACAATTAAAAAAAAATTTTTTTGTCTATTTTTAACTTACATCCCCTCTTACTGCGGTTGTATTTATTATATCTATATTAAACACGAGGACCATTTTGTTTACACACATGACTGCGCTGTTCTCATGCTCCCTTCCCTGTTTGTCGATAAGATCGTAAATTCGAGCATTTCTGTCGGTGATTGTGATTTACGGGCTTTTGTTCAAACATGTCGTGCCTACATAAAATCAGTGATTGTGTCTGATGTTTTAACTCTTACAAAAAGCTTTGAATTATTTGACACTCGCAGAAGAAGTGCGTACAAAAGCATTTATGCGCTATTAGTATTGATATGTCCTACTGCACTCGAAGGCATCATCAGCAGTGCTATATTGCCATCACGGAGGAGGTGAACCATTAGTACAGGTACAGATATGCAGCTGTTCTGTTGGGGAGACAGCTCCAGTGGACAGTTCGGTCCACAGGAAGCCCTCAGTCCCGTGTCCTGGACTGTTCCCGGGGTCATAACCAACATCTGCTGCGGGGACCAGCACACATTATTCCTCAGCAGGGATGGAGGAGTTTTATCATGTGGACACAACGCAAAGGGTCAAACTGGACGGAAGAAAACTAAAGATATAAAGACAACAGGTATGAAACCACATGGATGACCTAAGAAAAAACTCGATCAATTCCGTTCTACTCTTTCTGGACATTAAACTTTTTAGTTTCCTTTCAGGAAGGACTTGACTCTAGATAATTTTGGCTGACAGCCTACTGAGCTATAAATAACTATCCCCAGCTACAAGACTTATTAACGGAGCCTACTTTCAGTTTCGTTTCTTTCTTCTTAGTCCAGACAACGAAAGTTAACGAAAAGCTGCACTTTGTTGTGCGCTGAGTTCATGAGCATGTGGGAAAGTTAAACATTCTGTGTCGCATTCACAGCATGAATGGGTAATACAGTAATACTGGTCGTTGGTCGAAGCTTAAATATTAGAATATCACAATGTAAAATGCTCATTCAAGATATAAACTACAAAAATATAGTTAAACTTAAAGAATAAAAGTGCAGAACATCGTCCTTTCAGTATTAAGTGATATTATTGTATTACTGTATCACTGTGTGTGTATTTGTGTGTAATGGGTGGAAATTATAATAGGCTTAATAAAGTATTTTTATGACAAGTAACTAAAATATAGCTAAATATAGCTGACTAGTAAATTAGGTGTATTAATAAAATCAATAAAATTATAATGTGTTTTTTCTTATAGCTGTTTAAATATGCACTGTTACATTTTATATCTCAGTTGTGCTTATACATGTGATTTTGTTTCTCATGCTAAGTCCGTGTGGAAGGGCTCGGCAATGTGGTGGCGATAGCTTGTGGCCAGGACCACTGTCTGGCTGTGTGTGGATCTGGAGACGTTTTCTCCTGGGGGGCAGGAGAGGATGGGCAACTGGGACAACATTATAACCAACTGAAAAACTGTTACAGACCAAGGTAACGTCTTTGGGTTTGGACACATACATTGAAATCAGTCAACAGTTGATTAAAATAAAATGTTTTTTATTTTCATTTATCCTTTTATTTTCTCAAAAACATACAGTCGTGTGGAGATACCACTGCCAGTACCAGTGATTCAAGTTGCCTGTGGAAAGACCCATTCTCTGGCTCTGTCTAAAGGTAAGAGACTGGCCCAACTGGTGGGATCTTTGTGTGCCAGCTATGAGCTCACAGTTCAGTACAAGTCTCTAATGTACATTTTTTTTATTTGTATATGCCAAAATCTCACTGTGCAGATTCCAGTTTCTAATTGTTGTAGACTTTATAAAGTGTAAATGTTTTTAACATCAGTCTCTAAAAAGTAATTTCATTTCCAAGAAACCTGCCTTTTTCCTCCAGGCATCTGTGTGTAAAAATACCTACATGTTTTTGTGAGCATCATCTCGGGACATTTATGAGATAAAAACTTACTTGCACCATACAAGTAGGTGGTCTGTAGAGAAACTCATATTAAATGTCTGCCAGGATACAGATGAGCTGTTTTAAACTCACTAAAACTTTTAAACAATTTCTCTGAACTGTTTTCTGCTTTCCAGGAGGAGATGTCTTCTCGTGGGGCTCTAACAGTCATGGCCAGCTGGGTCTGGGAAAGCAGGTGTCAAGTCAGCCTGTACCTGCCCTAGTGTTGGCTCTGTCTGGGGTACCAGTGACACAGATTGCAGCCGGAGCAAACCACACTCTGTTCCTCACACTCTCAAGCCTGGTTTACTGCTGCGGGGCCAATAAAGAGGGCCAGCTGGGGCTTAACAGGGTGGATGAGAAAGGTACAAAGTGTTTAAGTGTGGAAAACAGATGCTTACTTCTGAAAAACAAACAGAGGCTAATCTATCACTAAAATCACTTTAGGTTTTACCATTTTGAAATAAGTGTGCAATGATGTTTATTTGTCTTCTCAACTCTGACAGGCAGGTTCACCATCTGTGTAGTACCTGCCCTCAGACATCTGGGTGTCTCCTTCATAAGCTGCGGAGAGGCACATTCTGCTGTGTTAACAAAGGTACAGACTGTGTATGTAACACATTAACACACCGTTAATACAGTTAGTCTAAGCCAGTGATGTTATGAGACGCTGTGATTACCAGGATGGAAAGGTGTTCACATTTGGACATGGAAGCCACGGGCAGCTTGGTCACAACTCTTCTGCTAAAGAAGTGAAACCCAGACTGGTTGAGGGTCTGGATGGACCTGCCTCACAGATTGCATGTGGCAGGTAAAAATGTAGAAGGGGCTTATGTGCGCTGACTATACAAAGTAAATTAAATACTTTAACTAAACAAATTTTGTTTTGTAATTGCGTTGTTGTCTTCCAGTTGTCACACTCTGGTTCTGGGCTCCTCTGGACAGCTGTGGGCCTTTGGCAGTGGGGTCAAGGGTCAGACTGGAACTGGGCAAGCAGAGGACAGTCTGACTCCCTCTCTGGTTGAGTTTCCCTGGACCACTGACAGTGAAGTGACCATTCCCAAAGGCATGTAGTGTTTTGTAGATTTTATGAGGTAATTACATGTTGAGTAATTACTGTCAGATAAAAAGAGATTTAGAAGAAAGTCGCTCTTCCTTCTTATTTCTTCTCCAGAACAAAATGGTTCACACAAATATTAAATATGTATCCTCTAAAAAAGCTTTCTTTAATCTTAAAAAGTTTCATCTTGGACTCTCGGGAGGTAAAAATGTTGACAAATTCTGAGCACAGGAGGTAAAATCTACAAAAAAAGTTAAATGATCAATAGTTACAACAAATAGCAGTGAAATATTCAGTTAAATCAATATTAACTGTTAACTTAAAAAGTAATTTTGTCAAGTGTTGGTTTATGTTAGGTAGTGTAAGACTTGCAGAATAAGAGTAAATGTGTTTTTTGTTATTGTTTTTTGTTTATTTATTTGCTTGTTTAAGCAGACTTGAAAATATCAGCTGGGTGGAATACAAACTTCCTTTACTCTTCACCTCCACAGGTAATGTATTCAACCAAAGTAAAACTCATTGTTATTACAGATTTTTCCTGAGAAGTGTAATACTTGAACTTTATTTAACCGTGTTTATCAAATGTTATTAAGATTTATTTTCCATTTAAAAGCCTTTATTATTAGTTATTTATCTGCTTGTCTGATTTCTTTCTTTGAAGAATGTGGAGCGAGGACAGATAACTGGGAGGCTTAGTGAGACAAAACTGCAGAAGTGGCTGTCACTGCAACGTCCCAGTGAAGAGGCCAAGAGGTGGTTTGTTCTAATGCTGTTATTTTTGAAATAATGTACCTGCATGTATGAAATATAGTAACTGCTGTATTTATAAAGCTCTGAAACTGCTTTTCTCTTCTGTTCAGAGAAATATCTTCAATATTTCTGACAAGTTCGAGTCTTGTTGCAAGTTTCACAAAAGCCAAGTAAGTCTGGTTTTATCATCTGCTGCAATACTTAATAGCAAATACCAGAGTGTGTTATAATGCTCGGGGGAAGAAAAGGGGCTTTTTGGAATAACACACTGCTTCTTACTTTTTTGTTTCAATGCCTTTATTGTCAGTGGGTTTCCATTGGGAGCAGGTGCCTTAACTGTGGACCTTGAGGCTGCTAGTCAGGCTTTCGACCAGCTGCTGGCAATACCATGGATCAGAGAAACAGTTAAGGACATTCTTAAGTGATATGAACACATTCAGATCAATTGTGTGTTTTGGTTAGGAAATGGGTTAAGTTTCTCTCTTGTGTAGAGTCACTATCAGCTTCTCAACCTCTTTTGGGTACAGACATTTTGTACCGTGGTTATTTATTTATCGCTTTGTATCTGTTTTCCATTTAGGTCAACCTACAACTCCTGATTGGCTTACTTTGTCGTTCACCAACTGTGCTAAGATCACCAGAGATCCTTCTGATTCTGCTGACATGCCCTCTTCTGCAAGAAGAATCCAACGTCATGAATGGCTCGATGGTTCTTGCCATCATTATTGCAGATTTGAATGACAAGCCTCTGGAAACACTAAGTAAACAACTAATTTTTTTTAAATTTATGTTACTTTTATTGTTTGTTCAGTGTCATTTTTCACTTCACTCAAATGTTTCTGTTTATGTGCTAAGTTTCTAAATTACATCAAATGTTACGAAGCTCAATACAAAGTGGTACTGACTTAGTCCTAGAGTGTGAATATATTGTATGTGTTTTTGTTCTGCAGGAAGCTGGTGGGCTTCTCTGCCTCCCTCCATACTGATAAAGCACATCTTGGTCTTCAAAAAGGCCCTGGCCTTCATGCTAAAAAGTGGCCTTTTAAAAACTCACAACCCAGGAGTCAAATACCTGCTGGAAGTCCTGAAGCTACTCTACAAAGTCAGTGCTATGTGTTTTATTTCTGTTTTAAGATCTATTATACATTTAATGTTTTAGAATCTAATTTATAATCAGAGAGATTTTTAAATTTATTTTAATCCACAAACACAAGACGCTTGAGTTTTACTTGTTTTCTACAGTTAAAAACAGACTTTATGATGTAACTATTATGTGTTCAGTATATTTGGAATATGTTAAAGTAATTTTTAGCCTGTAAAATATGACAGATATTAACTCATGCCCAGCACAAGAGTTCATGACATACCTTACGGGACAGAGGGCATCTTAATATGTTATGTTTTTATGAATTATTGAATGCAAATACAGTACTCTATGCTTTGTACTCTATGCTTTGTAATCTAATGTCTAATTTTATTGCAGGCAAACAAAAGTGGAAAGTCCTACAAAGTCCCATTAAGCACCTTTTACGTAGAGGAAATCAGCTCTGCCGTGCAGCCATTTGAGGACGTCATGCTTTGGATTACTTTTTCTAAAGAGGAGGTGAAAACAAACAAAAAATGTGCAATACATTTCAGTTTGACTAATTACTGGTGAAATAATTGTTAGTAAATTGTTGATTGTTTTATTCAAGGACGATGACAAGGCACCTGCCATATTCTGCCGTTACCCATTTCTATTGACCCTGGTTTGCAAGGTGGCATCCTTTAACGTCTTTGCATATGCAACCAAGGTACACTATCTATCTATCTATCTATCTATCTATCTATCTATCTATCTATCTATCTATCTATCTATCTATCTATCTATCTATCTATCTATCTATCTATCTATCTATCTATCTATCTATCTATCTTTATAGAATTAATGTAGGGCTATATTAATGGTATGGTGCTGTTTCTTCTTAACTCTGCATTATTTTCAGTGAATATAACGAGTAATGTTAAAATAAAATTGTTTCCATCTGTTAAATTGAGAAATGGTTTGTAATTACAGAATATGCACCATTACAATCATCAGATGGCTTTGGCGTGGCCTCATGAATCACTGAAGCATCAGCCCCCCGCAGACTCTGCACCAGTCTTCCAGCTAACTCTTAGACGGACTCATCTAGTCGAGGACACCTTCAGGCAGCTCGCTGCAGCCGACCACTGCGCCTTTCAAAGGGAGCTTTTGGTAAACAGGACATCAAAACAGAAATGCTGATTTAAAAACAAATATACTGATTATTAAAGTCTAAAAAACTATTTTAGTCCCTGCTGTGGGTAAAACGTCTATCAATCTTCCCTAGGTGCAGTTTGTAGATAACAGGAAGGTGATGAATGTCAACAAAAATGACTTGTTCCTCCATGTGTTTGATGAGCTCATAGCCCCAGAGTCTGAAATGTTCATGTACAATGAGAGCAAGACGCTGGCCTGGTTCCCTCCCAAGGTAAGACCAGCTAATCGGAGATGAAACTGTGTCCCAGGCGCTTAGAGAAGCCGGTCCATTGAGTACTGTATTTGTAGTCTTTTAATGAACGTTTTTTGAACGTTACTAAATCACACTGCATGTTTTGTTCACCAAACAAACAGCCAAAAGTGGAGGAGAAAAATTACTTCCTGTTTGGTGTTCTGTGTGGCCTGGCTCTTTACAACCACAACATCATCCACCTGCCCTTCCCACGTGTCCTCTTCAAGAAGATGCTCAGGGTCAAACCCACACTGGATGACATGAAGGAGTTTGAGCCTGTAATGGGAGAGTAAGAAATATTTAAAAATACAGATTACACAGTGTGGTTAAAGCAAGAATATATATATATATATATATATATATATTCAGGTTGTTCAGTATATACACTATTTCCTGTTATCACATTGTATATGTAATGTGCAGTTATAATTATGCTAGATTAATCTTCCCTAATATTTACTGTGTCTTCAGATGTTGGCGGTGCATGTTGGAAGACTACACTGCTGATGAAATCAAAAGCTTGGAGACAACTTTCAGGGTAGGTTCACTAAGACAGTGAGTGAGGAGAGCTTCTTCACACATCAGCTCTGTTACCTACCACTTTGCTGCAATATTCCAGTCTAAATGTAATTATTATTTAATGCAGGTGATCTGGGGTGGTGAGAATGTTGAACTAGATCCAAAGGAACCTGAGAAGCTTGTGACATATTCAAACAGGTATTTTTAATCGATATTACTGAAACAGTTTCTCTGCCGTATGGGACGAGTGTGTAATATTGACTAACATAAACATCCATCCTAACATTGCCTCATCATCTCTCAAAATCATTACTCAGAAAGTGAGGTGCTTATGTTCTGGGTGAGATATTGCATGTAACAATGGTTGGGATTAACTCATGATATCCGATCAGCACAGAGAAGTGATAGAAATGATGTTAATATATGTACACAATACCAGGTAAAAGTGTTTTTTTTGTTTCTCTCTAACAGGAAAGAGTTTGTAGATGCTTTTGTCAACCACATCTTCAACAAATCAGTGGAGGGAGTGTTCGAAGTATTCAAGAGAGGGTTTTTCAAAGTGTGTGACATCGATGTGGTGGAGTTCTTCCAGCCTGAAGAGCTGCAAGCAGTGATGGTGGGCCAAGAAAACTACGACTGGGAGGTGTTCAAGCAGGTCTGCTGGTCAGGATTATAAAAAACAAAATAGTGAATCACTCTTCAGTATCTATAGCACCTTTATATGTGTTTCATATTTAAATGAAGAATATTGTGTTACCTGTGCTCAAAGTTATGACATTAAAATATACATTAATATCTCACAAAAAACGAATTTAAATTGCTATATCAGCTATTTTACATTTATTAGCCCATCATACATTAAGCACATTAATACTCACAGTTGTTCATTTAGTTAAAATTAGCTTTAGTAGCTTTAGTTTAGTTTAGTAGTTTAGTAGCTAAACAGCATGACTGTGTTTCACAACGTCCTTATTTTGTTTATCTCCAGGTTTGCAAAACTACAAAAGCAGAACTAATTCTAAACACAGAAAATCTCACACAGTCATCAAATCCAGATAGAAGTGTTTCCTTCCTCCATTATCATGCATTCTGTACCGGTTAAATTCAATGACAGGACAGGACTTGTAACACATTTACATTTTACAGTTATTGTGAAAAATGAAAGGTTGTATTTGTTTGTTTTAATTCTTTCAATCAGAACACAGTTTATGAAGGAGGCTACTATGCAGAGCATCCGAATATCGTTACCTTCTGGGAGGTGTTTGAGGAACTGACAGCAGAGCAAAAGAAGAAATTCCTTTGTGAGTATAAGCCACGATTACCATTATTGTCATTTATCACCTTTTACTTTACTGTGGTTTCAGACATAATAATGAACTAATTAAAAAATCACTTTGCCATGATCATCATCATCATCATCATCATCATCATCTTTCATCATGATTCATCATGATCTCTTCCATGTTTTGTCACCAGTGTTCCTCACAGGCTGTGACCGTGTACCCTTCCTGGGTATGGAGTGCATCAAGATGAGAGTCACTGTCTTGCCTGATTCTAGTGAACTCCATTTGCCAGAATCCCTCACGTGTCATTGTCTGTTATTACTGCCCATTTACCAGAGATACCCAGTCAAGACGACAATGCACAAAAGGCTTCTTCATGCTATTAACCACAGAGGCTTCTGGAAGTAAGGCAGCACTACAAGCTGCCTCCTAAATACAAATCTGAGTTTGTTTTTTCTTTCTCTTTCTATATATTGATATTATATATTATAATGTAAAGTAAGTTGTGCTCAGCAGTTGTTAGACCACTGCCATTTCTTTAATCACTGCTATGAATCATGCTACTGAGCTGATACCTTAACTTCTTTGTTATTTTATATCATCACATTCTTAGCATTAAGTACTCCTGTCCGCTGAGATTATGAATGCTTTCAACTTTCTGTGAATAAAAACAGCAATTCATGTATACAGGTCAGTAAACTGATTATTTTTCTGCCATTTGCACCTTAATGACCAATGAATAAATGTTGTTCCTGCACTACTGTTTTTTTATTGTTTATTGTAAGTTAAAACATATATATAAATGTTATATTTTATGAAGCACAAGACAAAAGATGAAAAGCAATTATGAATTTTGAGCACATTTGAGACCCCAGGCTTTATTTACCATCATAATACCGTCATAATATCACTTCATTGGCTTGATTTGCTAGGTTTTGTTAACAGTCAGGCCATTCATGTTTTCAAATGACCTACTGCATGTACATCAAAGTAGTCATTTTTTTATAAGATGCTGCAACTTCTTGATTCCTAATTATAGTTTTTGTTGGCACCTGAATTTTGACTTTGCAGACGTAAAAATGAATGTGAAATCTTACCCTGGTTAACCATTAAAAAAGCACAGATATTTTATCACGATAAACAATTTACAAGCATGTTAAAGCATAAGAAAATGTTCAACATCAGGTCACTCAAACGACAGACCATCTCATCTCTTCCCTTTCTTTATTCCATCTGACTTTCAATATGAAAATCAGTAAATAATTTACTCAGTTTTTAAAATGATATCAAAAATCAACTCATCAGCTCAAAGTCATTGTGGCTTACACAGTTACTTTTTCTAGTCGAGAGTTCTGAGGCAGCAAAGCTCATATGTATTAAAGCACATACAAAAAGACAAAAGTGATAAAATGGAGGCAACAACTCCACCTGCATATTCAGAGCACTAAGACGAAGCTTGTTTCCAGATCCAACACTGAACAGTGCAGGACATTTCTCACCCAAGAAACAAACATTAGGTCCAGAGAAGAAGTCATTCTAGTCAAAACATCCAAGCAGAACCAGCTAATCAGTTTTGTTTTTTTAAAAAATTAATTGGACACTTTGGGAGGTTAATGTGCTTTCTTCATTTGTTCAGAAACATCACTTTGCTGTAGACATACATACATAAATATTCCTAAAAAACATAATTAACAAATAATTATACAGTATAGAAAAACAACTTAAAGCCAACTGCTCTTGCTACAAATTTTCAAAGACGTTACATAAAAAAAAACACAAAATGGCAACACTAATGCAAAGGGCTGTGCTGTGAGAGAAGAGGCATCTACACCCTCACTTCTCCTTGTAATCGTCTAGTAGCATGTACTGTTTTCTCCACACATACACTCAGTGAGTCTGGTAAATGTGCAGTTTTGTGTTAATGTCTGGGAAGCGATGAGATATCCAGACAACTCTTGTGTGTTTAATCCAAGTCCAGCTTCTCTGATGTGTGTGTTGAGTGGTATTCAGGGGGCGAGATGGCATTCTGGTAGCCAAGTTCATCTTCTACACAAATGACTGAGTGTGTATATTTGTACAGTGTGCTTGTGCCAGGTTTTATCTGATGAGGTGGTAGGTGAGCCAGTACATGAAGATGGGTTGTGCTGCTGCTATAGACATAGTGAGGTACATCCTCAGTTGGTTTCTGGCTCCTCTCACCAGTTTCCCTTCTGCCGCCGCCTCAGATAACAACTTCAGACGCAGAGTGCGGATCTGAGGAGAGAAAATGTTCTTAGTCGACACGTGAACCAGTCGTACAAGTGAACCAGTCTACGACCAGAATAGGACTTGTAATGAGCTCCAGTAACAATTCATTTCTTTTGAAATATTACAGGTCTGAAAAATTGACTGTGAGTGATGATCAAACCCATAGAAATTCCTCCATTCATATTTTCCTACACAGGAACTGCTATTAAAAGCAAATGGAAGGAATAAAAACATGTAGAAAAGCTAATGACAATAAAGCAAAAACAATGTTTATAAAACAAATGTTAAAGCCCGTAAGCCGGCTGGGATAGGCTCCAGCACACCCGTGACCCCTGTGGGGAATAAGCTGTTCACAAGATGAATGAATGAATGTTTCAACTATAATGTCTTAAATGTATATTTGTGTCTTTGGTGAGCATCAGTTTTGTGTACGTTACACATGTGAAGGGAAAGCTGTTATTGACTTGGCTGCATATCATTATGAATGTGTGCAAACAGGAGACTGAAAACTAACAACAGTAGTGGACAGTAGAGAGCTACTGTATGGTGAGTGAAGGTGGGTACGCTGGAAGAGGAAAGAAGGACATACGTCCAGTAAAAAGGAAGCTTTCTCTATGCACTATGCAGTATCAAAGCATCTTGTACTGTAAGTTTGTGCTGAAGATATTTGGCATTTGTCAACTGTCGGACATGTTATGCTGGCAAACAGCAGGAGTTAAAATCTGGTTCCTGGTCCTGAGGATGAAGGCCCCTCTGTGGACACTGTAGGGTCCTCTGTAATATCGATCACTAATATCTCATCATTTGCAACATCAACATTTACTGAATTAGTTTAATATATGCTAGTGTCCCACAAAGCACCACTAGCTGCTATACCTCACTGTGATTTCTTGTGTTATCCTAAGCTAAAGTCATCTGATGTCTATCAGTGGATCTGGAGTACAAGTATCTCATATTTATTTACATGAAGATGAAATATTGTTTCCCTCGGTGTTATCATGATCATCAGTGTACATTGGACCCATCTGATTGAAATATTTTTACTAAAGTTGATAATTAAAACTCTGAATAGTTAGTAGATGCTTCTACTCACTGTGAACACAAAGATGGCAGCACAGCACCACAGTAGAGACAGATAATACGCTGGCCTCCCAAACACCAGGCCTGCTACAAGGCCTACAATCATCCTGTGGAAGCAGAGAGGAGAGATAATCAGAAGTTTAATTATGATATCTACGAAAATGAAACCAATAATAATAGATGCACATTAGACAGGTACGCACCCAACATATTTGTAGCCAGAAAAAGCCAGTAGGTCTATGGTTGTGAGGTCTGTGTTTACAGTCACAAGGTAGAGTGACAGCAGGACTGCTAAGACTTCCATAATCAGCCACACTAAGGCAGAGCTTGCCTGAACTCCCAGAAGCTCTGGTGAAAACCTGAGGGGTGAACAATATGATACAGTCACTGTAGAATTACTTTATTTACTGTAAATGCTGTAGTTGGCTTAGGTGTAATGTGATTTTTATCAGTCTGGGGTTTCCAAACATGTACCACTTGGTTAAAAACTTGGATGTACTGCATGTGTACCTGTTCTGTGTGCCGAGTGCCACTCCAGCCACCAGGACGTATGTGATAAAGCCCATGGCGGGAATGTAAAGATCAGGAGCATTCACGTCAAAGCGTGGAGCCACAGGAGTGTCCTGCTGGTAGCTCACCTCCCAGTTCTACAATACAATCACACTTTAGAATCAAAAACTAAACTCTGGTCTGCAGGCAGGGGGAAAAAACATCTTTAGGCAGAAAGCATACTGTAAACTATATGATCTGGTTTATTTTCTTTAGTAAATCTGATCTATATATAATGAACAAGTGCCAGGCATAACAGACTGGATTACATTAAGTAGGCATAAGCAAACTTACCTTATGCATGTAAGGGAAAACTAGAAGGCCCAGCTTCTTGCCCACATACACTGTATCCACGGCAAAGTAGTACTTCAGCTTAGAAATTGGGATAAACCTGTCCAGCTGAAAAAACAACATATAAACAACATGGGCATTATGGCCTTTATCACCAGGACTTTGCAATCACTGGAAAAAACAAACACTGACGCCTCAGTCTTACATTCTTATCCACCATTTCCCTTCCCTGGGATGCCAGTGAGCTACCATATGCCATGGCCAGGTTGGACATGGGGTCTGACAAGAGGGACTGGCCAGCAAATCCTGCAGCTTGAGGCGCAGCCTGCTGGTTCCTGCCAACATGACAAGAGAAAATGCATCAGTGAAAGAACACAATGGATATCTCTGCTAAACTATTCTGAGCACATATCTAAACTAAAGTGAGGATAAAGAGCATCTGACATCAGATTTTACACTGAGCTGCTGTTATGAAACGTTTGTACACTTGTTCATTTAACAGTTAAATGTCCAGAATAACTTTGGCCTGGTTCTCACCTGTAGCCCGGTCTAGCTCCACCTCCACTTGTATCCTCAAACAGCTGGCTGCCATCTGGACCATCGGAGCTGTTCCTTAGACGCATATTAGGCTCTGGATGACATGAGAGAATGGTTAAATGAAAGCATATGTTGAAGTAGATCTGTACCATTTGAATCACTTTCATCAGCATTTTTAGAGACAGATAAGTTGGCAGAATTAGCACAACGAGCAAGTGCAAGAGAAGAAAAATAATACAGAATACATCTCTTACACACACACACACACACAGAGAAATGGAAAGTTTTGTCTAGTTTTTCTTCACTGTTCACTGTCTGGAGAAGAGCTGCATTCAGTCAATATAACAGTGTAGGCATTAATGTAGCAACGTGGTTGTGAACACAGCACAGTTAATCATCAATTTTTCTGAAAAGACTACTTCACAAAGGTGTCGTGCTAAAATGGCTTTAATATCATAAATGACAAATTCTGTGTGCAGCTGTGCACACTATTAACCAGTGTGACTACTGCAGGTGAGGATCTTATTGGCTAAAAGACTGATCACATTATCACACACTTATCACAAGAGCAGATTACATCATCGCCAAAAGTGTGTTTTGCTTGAGCTATTCAGACAGTAGCAGTAGTATAAAGTACTTCTGATGCATAAGTACAAAACCTAAAGTATCCCAGATCTAGACACATTAACATTGGTTAACATTTTGGTGGTTTTAGGAGGCATGTACTGCCTGTTTGCTCATTACTAACCCTTAAAAATCCCACATTAAAGCTTAGACACTCGGACTGTCCTGTTAGTGTTAGTTTGTTAACTAAACATTAAACATGTAGCTTAATGAATCACCACATTTTTTCTTTAATTGACTTCTAAATCCCCCCACAATAATTCTGCACACATACCAAAAAGAAAAGACATAAATTGGATTTGACATTAACTTTATGGTGCTGATAAACATGAATGACTCTGCTCAGTCTTCAGTTAGCTGTGTAACGTTAGGGTAGTTAGCTAGCTAATGCTAGCATAGCTAACTTTGCTGTTGTTTATTTACACTTTGTGGGCAAACTATCGGCTACTAATTCAGATTCACCCCACTAACACTGACAGAAAGCGGCGATAACGTAAAATTAACGTTATGGTGTGTATATTGTTACAGGTTGTTGGCTGTTTGCTGGTGACAGCGAGCTAACATAATCAGCCACTTTACGTTTTAAGACCAAGTACAAAATAAACACATGCAGCCGGTGTTTAGTTTCAAGCACTGATTTGATCGTTAAAATCACGTACGTAACTTACGCTGTCTGAACCCACTCTGAGTTGCGGTATAATCCATTTAGACTGAAAAGACAGCAGCAGCAGCTGTTAAACGACCAGATCTACTGAGAAGTAGATGATACTAGTTAGCTTAGCTTAGTGCACCGGGAAGTGAGAGTCATTCATAAAATTAACCCGGAAGTGAAACGCGTTCGTTTTCTTCTTCTTTAGTGTCAACGACAGGTCACAAATCAATGTGAAAGGTGGATCACGCCACCTACTGTTTCAATCCCGTCATTTCGCAAGGATCAGTTACAGCAGTTGGGACAAATAAACATTTCTGGCCTTTAAATAATAATAATAATAATAATAATAATAATAGTAATACTGTTGGTAATTATTTCCTATTTATGTTTTTCCTATCAAAATTGATTGTGTGGAGCTGTTGGGCAGCTTTGAAAGAGATGTGTGGATGATGCAATCAGTGACTGTTGCATCCACCTCACACTTTTTGTCAGTTCTGTTTCCACACAGCCAGGAAGATGTTTTCACTAAAATATGCTTCGATACATTGACTGTAAGCTACCTGCTCAGCACAAGAAGACATGAAGACCAAACCAAGCTGAAGTCAAAAAATGTTGTTAAAACATTTGCACGGTATTTAATAGTTTTTGTTTGTTATTATTTACAGTGTGTTTTGGACAGGTCAGTGGTGATTATTTTAAAAGCAGTAATATTTTAATACTACCATAAATATAATTCATATATTTTATGCTTGACATTATAAAGAAAATAAAAGAAAAAATCACAGTGAAAGCAGACAAAGAGCTGCTTTTGAAAGTTAGCTATCCGTTTGTATCCGAGTATAAAGTCTCCAGGAGGTACTAGAGGAGGATAAACTATGAAAATATGTTAGTTTTCTCTTATTAGTCCACAATTCTTCTCTTGGTGTCTTTTGATTGAAATGATTTTGTGTCCCACTCTGCTGACAGCTGGACTCACTGTCCTTCAGGAAAAATGACCATGTCTGTTGAAATGGCCTGTACAGCACATGAAAGAGTCATACATGGCTCAGAAACGCACATGCCTACATAATTATATGTACATCAAGGGCACATAAATGTACAGTCATTTTCTCACTCTGACACACACACACGCACACACACACACACACACACACACACACACACACACACACACACACACACATACAAAGGCCAGAAGGGGGCTATTTTAAGGGGTTTTCTCATGCGGCAGTAATTGTTCCAAAGGCCACAGAGTACAATAGAGGTCTACAGTTAACAGCTTGGTGTGCTGTGACACCAGGGCACATGATGAGTGGCCTAGGGTGAATCTGTCTTTGGAAGTTAAAGTCAACAATAATAATCCCAGATAGAGCTACTGATGCTATCACAGATATAGTGTACAGTTTCATACATTTTGAGACTGAAATAATTTTATGCTTTTCTGAGCACCAAAGACAGGAGAGTGAAAAAAGAAAAGAAGTGTAAAAATGAAAAGGTTTTCACTCTTAGCTGAGGTGAAAAACTTGGTGCACCATTAACAAGTACAAATGGAAAACAGAATAAATCACGACATACATTAAGCATGTAATTTAAACTGCTCAGCTGAAGAATCTAAATGAGGTGGCAAACAAAAACATCTGGAGACCCTCTGCAAAACAGATGGAGACCATAACCTAGATGTAACCCATAATCTTCCTCAAATCAAAGCACGAAGCAAACAAATATGCTTCATTTCATCATCACTATCAACGCTTAGACAGTTTTCATTTATTAGAGGGCGCTCCTTTAATTATGCTGTTGTGCCCTCTTAACCACAATGGGTTGATGAAACCCAACTGCAGAACGGCTTTTTTATCTCAACTAGCCAACTTTCAAATCTCACAGAACAGAAGTTGATATAAATGCACATTAAATGGTGTTTTATTTTGTTTATTTTTGGTAATCTGATTTGTAACAATAATAATAATAAATAATATGGGATTATCAGTTTATTTGAAGAGGAAACTAGGGTCAATCAATGGGTCACCAAGCAGGAAAAGGTTACAAAAGAATTCCACCAGTCACTGTTACCATCTCTAGGAGTGTTCGACTAACAAAGATCATGCCAAGAGCAAAGAGTGTAACATCCCAGTGTTCATGAATCCACCATTAGGAGAACACTGAGCAGTAGTGGGGTGCACGACAGAACTGCAAGGAAGAGGACACTACGCTCCAATAAGAGCGCTGCTGCCCATCTGTGGAACACAGTGGAAGTGGTATCAAGAAGAAACTGTGAAGGAAGATGAAGCAGGCAGCAACCAGCATCCCTGAAGTGAAGCTGTACTGGAAGGAGGAATGGTTTAAAAACTCCCAAAGCTGATCGGTAGAGTTGATGAACAGTTCATTTCTGCAAAATTGGGTCACACCAGTGACTGAAGGCACAGATTCACAGGCAGAAATATTTAATTGGATACTGTGGATCTTCCACAGTAAAGACTTGTAAATATGTGTGATGGTTTTGCCTTTTTCTTTTCCCTTCATACAGTTTTAGGACCTTTTAGGACGTATTTATGCAAGAACAGAGAAAACTGTGAAACTGATTGTAAGTAATGGTACTTATAAAGAGTCTTTATAAAAGGTCACTGGCTTCCTGCTTTGTTGAATTTTCTGCAACTACTAAAATGTTGCTGAGTCTACACATGTAAATATTAGCAGGTTGTTAATAAATTGATTTAAATCCAGAAGCTTTAAATTTCCATAAGATAAGTGCTGTTCAGTTAACAAGCTAAAAAGTCAAAGCAGTCGTCCCATTCAAAGACAATAAACCAGTGAATTTGAAAACCCAAATATGAAAAAGTATTTACTAAACTTCATATTGTTACAACCCAAAAACCCATTTTATTTTATTTTAGAAAAAACAAACACAAGCACTCACAATGATTACTTGTATGTATACATCTTTAAAAACAGATGTATAATTCAAGGACGTTTGAGGTTCTGAGTCCTACTAAAAGAAAGCTGTGTCAGTTGAGTTTATGAGTGAAAGCCACATCAGCATCAATAATTCTGCCTTGTTTTCCCTTCATACTTCAGGTTTACCTTGCCACAACATACACATCCATACAGAGAGCAGCACCACAGAGAGAGAGATGTGCTGAGTGAATAAACTCTTCTGTGAAGCATGAAAAGCATTCGCTGTGTTATTTCTACAACTGCACTCATCCAGTGAAGCACGGCAGCTCAGTTTTGGAGATCCTCCTTCTTTTTTCTTCTTCTCCTTTGCACTTCTTTGTCATCAAGGCTCTTACTTATCCAACAAAAGGTGTACCTTGAACACAGAAGACCATTGATCCGGGTATTATGGAGTTACCACTGATGGCTGTCCAGGTACAGAAACGTAAATACAATTAAATACTAACTTTAAAGATAAGTGAAATTCTAAGGGTTTAATTTTATTTACTGCTTTAGTTTTCTAAAAGATCACTGTCACGTGTGCGTTGCCTGATGCTAAATATTAATATAACTTCACCTCACAATAACAAGAAATTCACAAATTGTTACACTCTGTGCAGAGGCTACAGAGTCTGTTTTCATTTGCCAGAAGATACAAAAATTAATTTTGGGAAAGAGATGTAGCCGCGCACATGGAGTAGCTGGAGCATTAGACACGTTTTTGCACATTTGTGGAGTGCACATTTGCATGTTAGATGTCAGTGTTAGACAGTGAACACAGAGATGACTCATATCTGTATAGAGACAGCACAGTAGCTTCTTCTAAAGAAGACATGCAAGCAAGGATTCTGTCTTTATTGAGAACTCACTCTTTATTTGTAAGTGATGCTGTAAAAAAACGTCTATTTAACCATTTTTATAACATTTACCCTATAGAGCTACCTTAAATCACACACTTATTATGAGATGAAAATATTTTTAATCTTTTAAATTTTAGTGATATTGATCAGATGTGTACTCAGTTCTGTTGTGAACTGTAATTATAACTTTATCAGCACGGAAGCAGAAGAAGCATAACAGATAAGGAGGAGCAGTGATTGCACGCTGTGTTTTCTCTGACTGATGTGCTTTTCTCCTGTGACAGTGCAGCAGCATCTGATCTGTTGCTCTGCATCATGGTTTAAAATTCTTGTCCTAATTTGAGCATGTTTTTTTCTGTCTTTCTTTCCTGACCTATGATGCTGAGCTTTAAAAGGTTGGTGCAAAGCTATGTAGCCTATGGATATGCTTTGAAAGTAATTACTGTACCAAAGCTTTTAAGTGCAGCACAGTGTGAGGCCTACTTTTCCAGCATGCTCTCTTTGCAGTACTGATTCACTGTTACTTTATTGCTCTATTTTTAAGAGGAGGCATCCAGGCAAGTTTTTTATTGTTCATGTTCATGTAATTTTCCTTGTGTGTGGAGTACAGATTGTCAAACCTGTCATATCCTGGTGTCATTTTATTGTGAGAACCCCACTTGTCTTAGCTTATCTATTGTCACAAATAAAATAAATAAAGATTGTGTGTATGTATTAGTTCAGTTGACATAATTTGGGTAAAAAGTGTTTTAAGCTGATCTGGTAGATAGTGCTACCGAGACTCAGCCAACTGCTTCTTCATTAAAACAATGTTGTAATTTTGGACCGGATGAAAAAGTAGAATGATTGTGTAACAGCACCATCTCTGCTCTTGCTCAGTGAGCTAATGAGCTGCCTGTGTATGTGTGAAATTACACCATCTGCTGGTTTCATTGGATTAAGACAAATTCAAACATATTTGTAAAGCCTCTGCTTTTATATATGAAACATTTCTTTACACTAAAATGCTGGAGGGGTCATCTTAAAGAATGAATCAGAACCTTCCACACGTGGAAACAGGAAACTATTTTGTGCACTGCTTCCCGTGCAGCTGTGCTAATGTCCTGCGATAACATCAGCTCAAAGATACTAAATCAACAAACCTTTTGTGCAAAAACAGTCAAGCAATGGCAAACAATGCTGTAGTAATCTCAGAACTCTTCACTGTAGGGTAAAATCATATAATTATATGAATATTTGTGTGCAATAAAGCAAAATCAGGGTCCCATTATACAGTTTGCTGAATTAAGCGTTATTCTCCTTGAAGTCTCTCAGCGTTATCAGTGATCCTGTCTGCTCCTGGTCTGAACCTTGTCTGGCTGAAGGAGTTTGATGGAAAGCCTCATCTGATAGCCATCTGTTCTATAGTTCTATAGGATAGTTAATCAGGTGTGCTCAGTGTGTGGTCCTTAATCACTCAACGCTAACTGTCTCTGAACACTCTGCAGTCAACTTCTTAAGAACACCATGCATCTCCAAACCGGTGTTTCCAAAAAGACTGTGTTGTATCTTAGTAGCTAAATGACTCCAGCATGACTTAAACTCTAAATGAACAGATTGTGTAAATTTTCTACAAAATATAATTAGCACAAAAAATGCTGAGCCAGGATATTAGAAACATATTACAAGTCCAAGTAATTGAACAACTGTTTACCTACATTACCTGCATCATATGGTGCAATATTTCTGGTTGATTTGGGGTTGTGCTCTTTCTATGGCTGATGAAACGTTCCTGAGCAACACATCCTCCCTGCATATAGACAGGCCTTGTCTAAATGTACTCTGTGTTGAAAACTCACTCTGTGTTGAAATGCACTCTGTGTCTCTCATTCTTGTCCTAATCATCTTTATTTCTGGGGGTGAACGTTAGATTGGTCTTAATTAAGTTGTGTCTATCAAACAGTGTGTGATGGAGAATTAGGTCAGATTGCCATCTGCTGAAGAATTTATCAGGGAGGCATCAGACAGCAAATCTGATGCATCACAAGTAGCTTTGTTTTTCACTTTTAATTCTATTTTTTTCTAATTAATATTTTCTATTTTCATTAGCTTCCACCATGGATTGTAGCACACACAGCTTTTTGTAACAACTGGAGTCCACAGCTGCACAGCCAGAGCAAGTATTTATGATGAAGAGGTGTTGATAGAAAAGTGGGATATCTGTAGTATGTTTACAGCTGCATGTGTAACCTCCTGCATTCTCTGTGCTTATGCCCGTTTCCCTTTGATTTCAGGTTGCTTTTAATATTTTGTTTACTTCACCCCTGTCAGTATGAATGTATCTACATGAGGCCCGTTTAGCTTGACAACACCTTTTCAT
>OMLM01008638.1:145676-187598 GCA_900302695.1 Helostoma temminkii
ACAGATTATTCTGTGTGCTTGACACTGTAGATAGTGCAGCAAAGACACATATTTTAAGAGATTTGTAGGATTGATGCAGTTTATGTTTGTATCTAATCCCACAAGCCTTACATGCTATAGCACGCTGTCCCATCTGTGTCCACTCACTGCACTGGGCTGCTACTGTATAGGGAGGGGTGAAATAATCTATAGAGGGACAGAGGAGAAAAGGGTTAGCAGAGATTAAAGAAGAGAAAGAAAGAGCTATGCAATGATTTTACAGGTGATGACACAGAGAATAAATGTGATCGGAGGGAGGTTGCAACAAGGACTTTGTAAAGATAGAGGGATGCAGGCAGATAAAGCTCAAGTGAGAATAGTCTCAAAGAGGAATGGATGTAGAGACAGAAAAAGGCAAGAAACAGTAGAGAACAATATTGAAAGAAAAAACATGTTACTCACATTTATCCTCATATTCATTCTTTTTTCTCTCTGTTTATCATTTTTTCATGTTTCTTCATTTGAACATTTTTGGTTTATTTTGTAAAAAGAAGAACAAGACAGTGAGAAGCCACAGTAGACGTCTGGGCCATGGGCCAAGTTAGGAGTAAAACTGATGTTTTCTGTACTGATTCACACAAAACATGATGCACACAAGCACCAAGACACATGTTCTCCACTTCTTCTTCCTGCACATAAGCATTCACCCATACATTCACACAAACCGTGGCCTTATGCAGATACACAGGTAGATACTATATGTACATGTATGCATGTACGTACAATAGTGCTGTGTCAAAGCTTCTTTTGATTTTTTTGTAACCATGAGGATCACTCTGATGTCTTTTTATAACTGACTGGATAAAAGCTCCAGTCGCTGGACTGTAATTGTTATTTTCATAACGTGCTTGAAATTTTATAATTTTCCAGACAGATTTCTCTTTAATTTCTCACCAAACTCAGTTTACAAATAAGTGTGTGGTTGTGTTTACTGTCTCATAACCCCCCCCCACACACACACATTTGTGCACTCATGTCCCACTTTAACTGGGAGGGTTTTCACTCTCTCCTACTCACATGCAGCGCCTCCCTTCTCCTTCTCTCTCATTCTGGATACACGCAGTCTGAATCAGAGTGTAGAACCGGGCAGCCAGGACCACCAGAACTGATCTTCTTTTTCATTTGCAGCCAGCAGTAGGTGCAACTCTCTTTCTTATTCTGTTTTTATTTTATTGCTCTCTCTTTGCCCTTTCTATATTTTTGTCATGCTATAATCGTTAATTTATCATTAAAAAACTATCAAGATAACTATCTTTTACAGCTTCATTTATCAGTTATGTTTTAGAAATAACGCAGCCTTAAAGGTGAAAAGAATTTTGGAGACTTTGACTTTCTGTTCTGTTTGGTCTTGCAAATATGATGTGCTCCATGTGCTCGAGAAATCCTGACAGGCACATCTGACATTAAACCACACAAGCGCTGTGTCACGCAATAGATTCAGTCAAAACTACCTGCAGTGGAAATATAGAAAATCTATGATAAATGCAGGAGTCTATGAGTTTGATGAGTTGATATGATACCAGCAGTTGAGCGCACACTTTTGTTGTTGTTTGAGGATAAATAGTGAAAACATCTGAGCACAGGCTCATGTCATGCATGTTTAGCTCCCACACTTTCTCTTACTATCACTTGCACCCTTAAAATTTAATTTAGCTTGTTTAGAGTTTTTTTTTGTAATTAGTTTTGACATTTGTATGTTCCTTGTGCACAATGTGAAATTACTACCTCACTGTGACTGCCGTGAACTGATAGAGGAATGAGTGTGCTGCTGGTTTCAGTTTTCTGTAACTCTGCCTGCCTGGTATGCTGTTGAAATAGAGCTGAGGAGTAACATTACATCCCATTTTGATTGTAGGAAATTCAGTCATGCTGTGCACTGATATTCAAATACAGTTTTGAACTACAAATTGTAAATGAGATTAAGAGCCTTAAAATTATGCAACAGAGTAGATTTAATAAATCTATGAACACAAAATTAACAGGAAACCTTTGCTAATATTTTTAGAATCTGAATGAATGGACATTTTGTTGACCAAATATTTCAACGAGTAATAAAATAAATAAATAATGAGCTAGCACTTAAGCTGTCATACCAACAAAAGAGGTCAGTTCCTACATAATTGTAGGTTTAGCCTGAGTGAACAGATCGCAGCTTTTGGAAACAGCTTTCTGTGGATATTCAGGGCACTGACTTGTGCATGTATTGTGTGTATGTGTATGTGTGGGACACTTTTGTTCCCATCACTCACAGTATCTCTGCAGTGGACACTCGCTCAGGAAATAATCAATGGACAGACATGTGTGTATCAACTAACTGAAGTAATAATTTATTTCTGGTCTGGCGGTGGTGGTTTTATAAGAAGTCTTGCTTCATCATTGCTTTTGCATGTCTAAGACTGCCTCAAAATTATTGTTAATGTGGATAACGTGGTGCCTGCAGATAAATGAAGCAGATCTGTGATTGAAAATCACAAGTTACTTTTAAATGAGCTCATGTATGCACGTGTGTGTTTAGATGGAGCTGGTAGGCTCAGCTGTGGTTCAGGAGGTAGAGCAGGTTATTTCGTCACAGGGTTGGTGGTTTTATCCTAAAAGACTACAAGAAGCGCAACCATCTCGATCAACTGCAACATCTCACTGTTGTCAGTACTTGCTCTCTCATAACTACACAACATTTACTACTATTCTAATACAAAGAAGACAGAACTAAACTGACAACGTTTGCTAAAATTTTAACCAGAGTACATCAGAAATAATCTGCTAAAATCTGCCACATAATGTAAATTGGAAGGTGAGGTTATAGTATGAATCTGAGTTACAGCACAGCAGGTATTTATCTTTGTGACCTTAGACTGTGTGGTTCTAAAAACAAATATATATATTATATGTTTGTGTGGTTTGTCTTCCAGGCGCATGCTGTAATAGCACTCGCACATGCTCATGTTCATTCCTGTTTTTCGTTGATGACCTTCCTATGCTGTGTTTTACTTGCAGAATGAGACACGGCCTCAGGGCAGATACTTTTTAATGTGAAGGTGAACAAGTTCTGTGTTCTCATTTGTGGAAAATGTTTTTCAGGCTGGGTTGTAGATATAAGTCAGTTTATATTGTGATGTTAGAGCAAAATTGACTCCTGTTCATTTGCTTCACTAATAAAAACACTGGGAGGCATTTAAATTAAATATGCATATTAAGTGGCTGATATGAAATATCTCATAAATTATGTAGTAGTATAACCATCAACCCTCTTTTTACTTCTGACAGGGAACACGCAAACTAACATATGAAAGACGGTTGTCTGTATTGTTGGATGAGATGAGACAGTTGGACATTAATGGAAATTATCATCAAACTCACATCATCTGTGATATTTTATTTATACCCTAAAGTATAAGGTTGGATTCCATGTAGGACTGTTCTTCAGTCAATTGACATTTTATTACCATCTATCTGTTTAAATCTGTCTGTTTTCAGTACAAATTTCTGTTTTAATATTTATTCCATCAAACATTACAGCATGCCAAGCTGTAAACAATTTCCCTCTGGGGTTAATAAAGTTTTCTGAATCTTGAATTTTGAAACTTGAAAAACAATTTTTGCAACAACATGGGTTTGAAGTTTTGCTAACGGACAGATTTTATCAAGGTAAATATGAGCTTATTCAACTATCTCCTGAGATAGTTTTAACATCTGTCATGATGGCAGCATTATTGCTGCAACATTATTTGCAATTGTGAGTGGAGAGTTGTGACACTGTATCTCAGTCTGTATGTGGCCACTTGTAGAGCTGAATACACTTTTGCAGATAGTTGTTACTTTGTACATCGGTCTTACACTATTCTTCACAAAGTACACTCAGACACCCTGTATAGGGTGGGTACAAACACACACACACACACACACACACACCACTCAGTACTAGAATTAGGCAATAAAATGACTTTAATTTTGGCTGAACTGCACCTTTATTGAATACAATGATTTAACAAAAATAGAATTTCAACGTCTCCATTAAATCAAGACTATATAGTGCAGAACAGTTTAATTATCACTTAACAACACTTTATTGTTCAAGTAATTTTCATTTAACAATAATTTCATTTAATGATTTTGTTTTAAAACAAAACACAATAGATTTTTCCAAACCATGCAACATTTAAATTGTATTTTTTAGCAGTGAGTGTAAAAGTTATGCAGTTCACCAGTAGCAGAATGGAGATTTAACATGCTAAAACACCCACAAGTTAATGGGTCAAAGACCCTGGAACCTTTAAGCTGTCAGTGCGAAAGCTAGAATTATTAATGGCCAGTGAACTCTGCTTGTACCTCACACTGCAGTGTGTGGATCGTAAATAGGAAAATGGGACCTGCATTATTATGTTTTTGTTGTGTGCAACTGACCTCATTTTAAAAGTTACAATAGATACACTAAAAGTTTATGCATCAAATCTGTCACGCAGGTGGACTTGTGAAAGCATGTGAGAAAGAAATGAAGACAGGAAGCAGCGTGTGTGTGTGTGCCGGCCCTTGTTTCTTCTTCTCTAGACATGTTACATTTTCTAATAACTAGAGAGAACTCCATGCACATTGGTTGTTGGTCTCTTTTTTGTCTGTGTGACTGCTACAGACGCCCCCCAAGGAACAAACATATCCAGCTGAGACAAAAAGTGGGATTCATTATGTGCCTCACTTATTTTCTGTCCTTCTCTTCCACTCTGTGTGTGTGTCAGTCCGTATCTCTTTTAATATGTGCGGCTTGTGTCAGACTCTGTTAATCCGTCTGAGAATTAATCCCTTTGAGATGCGGATTCCTCTTCACTGTACTTTACAGCTGTCCTGAAACCAGGCACAGCTGTGGGGTTAACCTCCTGAACAGAACATATTATTGTTCACGCATGCCATCTTTATCATTGTCTGATTTATTTTGGGTTGAATGCATCTGAATTTTAGCCCCTTGTGACCAATATATTATCTTAAGAGTTCAAAATCCTTTTAAGGAGAATTTGTTGTTATTTACATCATTTATTCTTGCTCATATCATCTTACATGGTCATATTCTTACTTCTGATGTAGGTTGTAGGCACATAAGGGTGGATTTACTGTGAACATACAAGGCCAAAATGACTAAACCATGATTTAGCTCTGTATGATGAGAAAAATGTGGTTTCAATTACTTTCCATTTGAAATATGGTTCAGGTAAGAGTATGTTAACAGCAGTTCTGATGGTTGCAGATATGTGTTTCTCCTTAATGACTTTATTTCAATAAAAGCCTACTAACATGTTGTATTTGCTATTTTAGGTAGATGAATTACTATTTTTCTCTGTCTTTGTTGCAAATTTTTCGGTTTGGTCCACCAAATGGTTTGTACAACAACATTGACTGACTTTTATCTAAATTTCTCAGTTTTTCTTTTTGCCTTCCTTCTTCCACCTCCCTCTCTCCTCACAGCATTTCCCGACTGTGAGCGGGGCCTTCATGGATTCTCCATATAACGGCAACACGTCCCTGCAGACATCCACTTCAAATCTCAACACTGGCTACTCTCGCCCCTCAGAAGCAGAGGATGATGGAAAAGTGTCCAGTGACACGATCTGGCTGTGGATCGCTGTGCTGGCAACCATTGGCAACATAGTGGTGGTGGCTGTGGTTTGTGCCTGTGCCTTCTGACAAGATGGAGAGTGGAGGAAAAATACTGCTGCTGTTGGATAATGAAAAAAATTTATATATCCTGAAAATATATTTGGAATGGATATAAAGTAGCCTTACTTTTAGATCAATGATTATTAAGCTTTTCTTCAGTATGGGAATTTGGATTATACATTTTTTACACTTAAACTATACATAACTACACAACTATACTGTATCCTAAAACATGTATTCATCTGTTCATCAGATTGAAATAATGATCTTATAAAAACATCTCAATTTTTCTGCTAAGTGCAACAATCATACAAATTAAATATGTAAGATAGAGACATAAATCAAATTTAAACTTCATGCTGACCAAACAAAACCACACAGCTCTGACATCTGATATTAACAATTTTGACATTATAAGTCCATCGTTGTACCTCTTATGTTTAATGTAATCCTCAAATAAACATTTTACTGGTTGTCACTGCAGGTATTAGGAGAATTTCATACTTAAACCTCAAAGATTTTCTTACCTTGTCAGAGGAATTTACCTTTCAACCACCCCTCACACAAGAGCCTGAAACTACGCAGGAAACACAGTGTTTCAAATTAATACTAATTCTGCCATTATTCACTGTTGTTTTGGTGTATGAATTTCAAATACATTAAAACATTGTGACTCAGTTTCACTGACAATATATTTAGACAAACCTGCTCAGATTTGCCCTTCACATTTAAAAACACACACAGGGGTTTCACACATTTTTCAAAATCAGATTTACTCCCAGTGCAAAATGTATTCTTTTTCAACTCTAGGCTGAATAACACTGTGGCCAAGTTAAGCTTAATGCTTGCCAATGGTCAGTTGGTTATGCAAGACAAATTGGTATTATATAAACCCATTCGATCCTGGTTACACCAGGCTCGGCAGAGATCAGCATCAGAAATACAAGGATTAGATAAGATTATAGTTTGGTCAGGAAGAGATCTGCTGTTGTAATTTAGTGGTTAAAAGGTCAGAGGTTTTTTAACCCAGCCAGTGTCCTGAAAACACTGAACTACAACCCATGTGGTAGTATTACTGTTGTATACTGTAAGTTAAACATTTCTGTACTCAGTATATAATTATATTTAAATACTGTATTAACTTCACTGTTTGAATTACTGTATGAATTTCCAGGACTGACAGGTCACTTATTTGCCGGCTGGACCCTTAAATTAAACTTGCATTCCTGCTCTCACACAGCAAATATAGCTGCAGATTCTCACTACATATTTTTAATGATTTGTTTTAAAATGAATATGTATTTAAGACAAAGGTAAAAAAAAAAGTGGGATTCTTTTTTGTAGCTACTGTACTGTAGCAAACTAGGTAATTAAATTAACTGCATGAGTTGGTTGAAAACACACATTTAAACTCATTTCAAAACAAAAGTGTTGTAAAGTGTCTTAAATGTGTTCTCCTTGGTCGGGCACACAAATTTTTGCTAAAGAGATGAAGAGGAAAAAGAGGTCGAAGCTGCATATACCAGACAAAAAGCGCAGATTCTACTAGATGATGAAGAAACAGCAAATGCATAGTGCACTGTAGAAGTAGTGAGTATAAATAAACAGAGGTTAAATTTGTGCATATTAATTTGTATTTTCACACATTATGTCTGACTTTTAAGGGTATGATGATAAAAGACTACACAGGGCTTTAAAAAACAAAATAATGCAGTATGCAGGTACAGTAATATGCTCATTGACAGTAAAACAAATGAGGGACAAAATAAGGGAACTTTCACCAGGTAAATGTAAGTAATGTAATGTATATTTAACTAAGTACAGTAGTGTACTAATAGCATTGTACTTGTATTGTACTTTTTTGATGCATCTTGGTACTAAATTGGCCAACTTTTCAGTTTAGGAAAGTATGTGTACGTTCAACTATACTACAGCTAAACGTTTAGCACACACTAGTACTTTTGAATAGTGTTGTTTCACTGTGACATAGCATAACTGTGATATGTGTCAGAATGCTTCAGTGAGCAGTCAGCAGCTACTTAACACTGAGAGTGACACCTGTTCACTGCTTACACTTACTAACCGTCATAAGTTTATCACACTAAGTACCTATCACACATACTCTCTTTAACAAGGCAAAACACCAAGTCACCTAACTATTTGTGACAAATGATGAATTTGTAACATTGATAATTGTTTGTTTATACTTAAAAGGAATGCTGGGTATTCCTGTACTTAAGTCTAAGTACTATATAACTAAATATCATTTTGTTTAGTATGAATGTACTATGAAAAGTACATAAAAGTAAATGGAATATATGCTCACAAATTTTGAAGGTATACTTATGGTATACTTGAATATTTTGCACTCACCAAAGATACTGTGGTTAGTGATTTGGTTAGATGCGCATGTAAACATTCAACAAATAAACACAGTTTAAACATTTGCTTACATTTTGTTGCAGTATCTGTACAGTAGTAATATACTAAATGTAACATATATTTTCATGCTGTGGAGAAAAGTATGTATCTCTTCATGTAACATCTCCAGCTCACCAACATGCGTATCTTATGTTTGAAGAAACCGTGGTGCCCTTAAAAAGCCCAGAGGAAACAAACTCCTTTTAGAAAGATGTGGGGCTAAGCTGTGATTTGTTTAAATTTAACAAGCAAAGAAAGTCAAGCAAAGGCGTTTTTCTCTGTCAATGCTACTTTTCTCCTATTATAAGCACAAACACATCATTAAAAAAGGTAGTGTCATTTCTTTTCATCTCCTTTCAAGTCACTCTGAGATTGTTAGGGAGGAAGAAAATTTTCAAAATGCTCATAGGAAAGAGGCATTTGGTTTGGAGGGTTTGTGGAGGAATGAAAAGGCAGAGAGAAAGATGAAAAAGAAGAGCAGAGGATGTCAAAAGAAGTGGTAAAAAAACCCATAATAAACCGTTATAAAACAGTATAGCAAAAAACTAAACATTAATCTTGTTCACAAGCAGTTGTAACTTTGTTCATCTGTAAGAAGATGAGGGTTGTCACCAAGAATAACACCTTTAATGAATTAGAAGATGTGTCATAGATAACAGACACAGAATTGTCTACATAATCTGAACCGAAACGGAACCACAGTAGTGTCACATCATAAATCTTTGATCTGTAATGATTTTTGACTCTACAGACAAAATGCTGTTCAGCCTTCATGTCACAAAACACTTGAAGTATGGTTCCTTATATTTAGTCCTTAAAGTAGTCAGTAGTGGTGGGTCTGTGGATAAAATGCCACTATTTATGCTACTAGCTTTATTTAGAACATGCTGTTATTGTAGTTTTAACACAGTCTAGTCAGAATGGATCATGAATCAGTGTCTTCTACTGCCCGTGAACACATTTTGCACACTAATCTCACACTCTCACAGCTCAGTGCCAGCCTGTGTGAACTGCATCATCATTTTGTCAGTCCTCAGCAGAGTAATGAGCTGTAATGTGCCTCTTATTCCCCCCAACCAAGCGTCCTACTCAGCGTTTTCTCTCTCTGCCTCCCTGGCTCAATGCCCCAGAGAGAAGCGTGTCTCTCGAATCATTGTAGCTGACTTTATTAGAAGATGATTTTACAGACAGAATTTAACCAAAAAGTTCAGTCGCTGACGAAGTCTAAAGGGGTGGGCAGAAAAAGAAATGGACCGAGGTGAATTTGTAATGCTAATCTGAGAGAAAGCATAGTAATGAGTGACACATTAAATGATGAGGGAGATAACGGAAAGATAATGAGGTAGAATTTATCATGCAAATTTTTGTTATTAGTACATTTACTTTAGCCCCTCAACAAGGAAGGAGATATTGGATGAGAACAGGATAGAAGAAATTAATGGAAAGAAAAGACGATGCTTTAGAGATGATGCAAAGGAGGATTGGAGAGGACAGCAAAGCAGTAAAGACAATGATATCTGTGGAATGGATAGTCATCAGAAGTAATTACTAAACTGGAAACGTTGAATGCCAACTGACCTTTTGTTGTTTCCTTTTTTGTCTTTTTTAATACCTACTTTCCCCAAATGGCATATATCCTTGGAAGAACAAACATCTGAGAACACTTTATTTATTGCAGTAGCAAAGCATACTTTAACATTTTGAAAAAGTACCAGCAACTATAAAGTAAATAGTCACAACATTTTCCTTCTTTATACACAAAATATGGCCAGAAATATTTTGAACTTGTAAAATAATACTCTCAAATATTTTCAATACAGCTGTAAATAAACATTTTACATTTTACACATCTTTGAACATGTGTAAAAAACATTTGTACTTCTAATGAAAATATATGTGTTACTGAACATGATAAAAACATGGATCTAATTTACTCAGCCTTTGCTGTTTTTACAATTTATGTTAATGCACGATCATTTTATTACAAATGCACATTTTTGCACAGAGTCTGAGTCACAGCTACAAACTTTAGAAATGTTTGCATCATTTGCAAGCTAAATTATTTTTGAAATTTTTAAAAGCCCATACCCTCCATGCAGGATGTGTTTGTGGTCTTTGTTTGGTCAGTTGAGGCACAGGTGTCCACACCCTTCAGCAATTTGTCCTTCAACTAACTAATTAGGCACAACTTTGCATTTGCTACTGTGGACAGGACATCTATGCCACTTAGCAAGTAAAGGGTTTCTTTAAATGTCTCCATCTTGCTGCTGGCAGCCATTACAGTTATATGGAAATAAAGAAGAGCATCTCTGCCCTGTGCTCCAACTCCAGCCGCCTATTACTATTACTAGTCAACTAACCCCAGCTCCTCAGCCAAAAGGTGAGAATAAAGCAGACACTGTTGTGCAGACTTTATGTAGGGTACACATTTTGTATTCTGTACACATACTAAAGAAATTAGAAAGAATATCTTTGATGTAATTTTCCTATTTACATTTCTTTCTTGTTTCTTTCTTTCCTGTACTTTTGATAGCAGTATTACAGGCACATCACTGGAAGTGGAGAGTCAGTGTATCAAACATTTGTCACCTGCCTAGTTCAGTTTATCTTATCTAAGAAATCATCCAACCTTGAGAAAGTAATGTATACTTATACTTGTATACTTGTTTTCTTGCAGATAGATAAATAGAATCTCAATAGAAAGATGCAAAAAAATCGTATAATATCTTATATTTTTAAATATATTTTTGGGACTCTGGCCTCCTCCCACAGTCTGAAGACATACAGACAGGTAAATTGGAGACTCTAAATTACGTACGTACGTGTGAGTGAGAGTGTGAATGAGAGTGTGAATGGTTGTCTTTGTCCATATGTGGCCCTGTGATGGACTGGAGACCTGACCAGGGTGTGCCCTGCCTCTAGCCCATATGATAGCTGGGATAGGCTCCAGCAAGCCCGCGACCCCTACAGGGATTAAGCGGTTCAGACAATGGATAAATATTTTTAAGTTTCAGACATTGCACAATAACTGTTTTGAACAATAAGTGGTACACAAAACAGAATACAGTAGCAGTTACACTCAAATAATGGCTCAGTGGATGAACTCAAATTAATTGTGGGCATGAATTTAACCTAATTACTATATGTAGTCCCAACACAATGTAGTGCATCCACATAATAGAATCTATTTGAGTAAGTCTACAGTATGTCAGTTTTAGCAAATGTTTATCATAAATAAATAAATAAATAATAAATAACTTATTGGATTGGTTTACACCCAATAACTGTATGTAACAGTACACACGTCTGATTTTTAATCAGCCAAAAAGGACACATCACCCCACTCCTCAAATCTTTGCACTGGCTTCCTGTAGCTGCCGGTCAGGTTTACATTTACATTCCCTCCCGCCCACTGCCAATGAACAGAGTCTGATGGTCCCATCACAAAACAAAAAAAACATTGCAAAGCTCTGTGGTCCCACAATGGTGGAATGAGCTACCAAACTCTGCACGGTCAGCAACCTCACTCTCAATATTAAAGAAACTGCTGAAGACATAACTTTTCCGTAACTTTCTATGCACTTAAAATGCACTTAAAAAAAAAACCCTGTCCTTTCCTGCACTTACATCTCGTGAAAAGGACGCACTTCTTCTGATAGTGCTTTGCTTTACAGTTTTTCTCCCTGACTTAGATTTTTGCTTACTTTGTACCTCACTTTTAAGTCGCTTTGGATAAAAGCATCTGCCAAATGAGTAAATGTAAATGTAAATATAGCTCCAGCATAAATAGAGAACATCCTACCAAATCATTGGTGGTGTTTGTTAAAGGAATCCATAACCCCAATAAAGGATGTTATTATTATTATTATTATGTGCTATCACAGCAATTACAATAGTGACACCTAATAAGGTTTTATATGTAGAAATAAAAAAATACATAGAAACACATTTTTTAAACTTCTAAACTTCTTTTTTGTGTACAACAATTGCATTAACAACATAAAACTGATTTACATCTGTCCACCTCAAGCTAATATAATAAAACTCTATTTAAAACTTTAGACAAACCTTGACTAAGGTGCCTTCATTGATATCTACACTAAAACAACCCCAAACATAAGGAAACATCCCATCTTATACATCTTATACAAACATCTTGATTTTCAGATGGTGCTGCTTTGAACTAATTTATTTTAGAATAATACATTTCATAGGTGACACTATTAATGCATTTTATGATGCATTTATTATCTTTACATGCCTATGTTTAAAAGAGATATGTTTAAATACAGCAAACAGTATTTCCTCGAGTCACACCAAAGACGGGCTTGAATCATCATTTGAGTGAATAGAGCTTTTTGCTTTTTGTTTCCTGAGAAAGGAAGGTTATCTAGATAAACAATGAAATTACATAAATGAGTTCTCTTGCACACAGCATGTAAACCCCAGATGGCAGTATAGCAATTTAAATGGCTCAGCAAACTGAAATGGCATCAAATCTGAATGCGTTGAACAGCTTTTCTCTGTTGAAGAATACATATCTATAGCTACATATCAGAATAATGCATATGCTTTAACATTTTACATATTCAAAAACATAATTTATTCTGTGGTTTGATTCTTTTGAGTGCCATGTTGCTCCTTCTGTTCTCTTCCTGTCATCCCTCCCTGTGCTATGTCCCACACGCCTCCTTTCATGCATGTGAGGCACCGGACCGTGTCCAGTCCACATTGTGAACTCTGTACACCAGACGTCTGGCTCGTCCCATCTTTTGTGTTTTTGTTCCTTATTTATTTTGCCCTTCTGCTTTTTTTCCTCTTTCTCCATTTCTCTCATTCCATTTCACTTATTAAATGTTTGTATAACTCATCATTTACTAATGCAATATTTGGGGTAATCACTGGATCATAAAAACTATTACAAATTGCACTTGAAACTCTAAGTTTTGCAGTACAAGAATTTGCTCAAAATATTTTTCCAAATGTTTTCTGCCTTTGTACAGATCCTCATTACTGATCCTCATGCAGGAGAAGAGATGATGACAAAACTGGTCAGTCTTCCACAAAATGTGCTGGGAAACTACAGTGGAGCACTGACTTTTGCTTTCATCCATGTTCCTGGGTTATAAGAAAAAAAAGTTGAAGACCCTGTTTGACACACACACAATGGACTTGCACAAAGAGTGAGCCGAGCCTATGTAAAGCCAGCACTGTGGTGGCATGTGGAGCTTTGCCGGATGAGAAGACAGAGAAGTGAGAAAAAATAACAGAAGCATGTGACGGCAAATGTCACTCAGCAGCCCCACTGTTAAGTGTCATAGTCCCTTCTTTTGCAAATAACAAGGTGACACAAGGAGTAATATTGATATTGTAACTGCAACTGAAAATGCAACAAAAAAAAACCTCTGGCTTCAATGGATCTATTGGTTATTGAATATTCCTTGTGTGGACGATATGGGACTGTCAGGAAGACACAGTTTTAAACTGTGATGGAAAATTTGTGTCTTATTTCTGACAAAACATCATTGTAAAGGCCTGGAATTTATTTATGACAGATGTTAATACCTGATGTGTTTATACTATCATAAGGTTAGCTATGGAGACTTCACTGTGAAGAAATAGAAAAAAATTGAAAATAGAAACAGGTGGGAAATTCTATTGTTGGTTTATAAAATGTGTAATAAAACACATACATACAATATACACACACCAACACTCAACATCAGACATGCATACTGTATGTAGTGGGAAGATATTAAGAGTCGATGGTCATTACATGTTATCGATCTTCCACTGTTGCATTATGATATCTCAGCTTTACAGCACTGTGTACTTCACATAAATGCATGACTACCATCAAATCTCGCTTTCTTTTAACTGTCCTCCTTGAGAAGTGAATGGGTTGCCACCTAACAAATACACCTAATTTGCTTAGATTTTCATATATGAATTTGGCGTTAGATTATTATTATTTTTTATATCTTAGCTTTAGTGTAAGCTTCATTTTTTTTTCAATCATGTTACGCATCATATTTCTTTACAAGTTTGACATTTTTACTGTATGACTCTTACAGGATATTTTCTGTTATTAACTTCACTAAATTAAAAAGAATGTGAGAAGAATCTGCTGCATCAGGTTTGTTAAAGAACGGTTGTCACTTCCATACTGTTGAAATTTATATGGTCTGATAATTTATAATGGTCTAATTGTATAATGAAGAAATATCATACACGCACTACATACACTATATCACGCATTCTTCTTCTTCTTCTTCTTCTTCTAATTCTTCTTCTTCTTCTTCTTCTTCTTCTTGTTCTTCTTCTTCTTCTTCTTCTCTTCCTTCTCATTTCTCTCACTTTATTATTTCACTTTTTTTTACTTCCTTGTCATTGTTTTTATTGCTGTACTATAAGATTTCAAATTTTCATTCCAGCAGATTGTTTTAGAGATGTGTGAAGGCTAACATGTTGCTATTCTTTAATGGCTTCAGTATCTTCATTGTTTTCAAGTGATGGCTTGATGTGACCTTCTCCTCAGTGTCATAATATCTGTTGTTTAATAAAATAATTTTGGTATTTTTGGTCCCACTTATCCCTCTCAATGCCATCAGTGAAAAACATTTTCAGTAAGAAAACATAAATGGTTAACAATGTGCTTATTCGGTTTAACAAAGTAGAGAAGAGAAATAATAACAGGCCGTTTGACTCTGCTACCTTTTTGACTTTGCCTGGCAGCTTTTTAAAGCACTGTATAAGTTAGTGATGGTGAATTTGTGTAGGTGTCCCAGACATAACTGTCTCTTGGGACACGAGAGATCATCAAACACACAGCATTCGTGCACACAAAACTAGACTACATATGCATGAACACCACACAAGAACCCGAATATTATTTTTCACAGATTTTTATTTCCTAATGTTGGAAAGTAGCATAACCAAACCTGCTGTTTTTATTTCTCTTTTCTGCTTAGATGACACATCTCTTGATAACAATGAAG
The DNA here is from genome assembly GCA_900302695.1 of Helostoma temminkii. NCBI lineage: Eukaryota > Metazoa > Chordata > Actinopteri > Anabantiformes > Helostomatidae > Helostoma > Helostoma temminkii. Next base: position 160,778 of record OMLM01008638.1, read on the forward strand.
ATAGAATATTGTATCTTTTTAAGTCAATAAAGTAAATCATTACACATTTCACACATCGAAAACCTGCAGGAAAGAAAATCTTTTTGGATGGTGGCTACATAGTGATAAAAACAATGATCACAGCTTTTTGGCAGGATTTTAATCTAGAACAGGGGCCAAGAAAGGAAAAGACAAATGTACTGATGAATGATTAGGGATGACGCAGACAGGACCAAGGACCAGACGGTTGTGGTGAAAAAGACTCCATCTGTGAGCACAGGGCTGCCTGACCTAGCAGACTAATCTATGACAAACATGCAGCTGTTTACCTGAAGTAAATTTAAAGTTATGGAGCAATAATGTGGGATTTAAATGTATTCTAACTGTCTTTCCTGGACTAAAACTTTTATCATGATGTGCACTTTAAATAGTACTTTAGAGTACGAGAAACCTGTGTCCCATCTGAGGTCTTTGTTTATATTACAAACACACCATAGAGTTTTATTGAATAGGCACAAAGATGTCTATATATGGTGAGAAGGGCGGAGGAAAACGATGATGTAAACTTTAAGTCTTACTTGTTCTTGGCAAACTGACACTTTGTTTTTAGCAGCTAGGTTCAAAGGATCTTACTTGCTTTTCAGCAGCTTGCTGAGAGGCAAGTAAAGTTCATGCAAAAGTTCATTTAGGAGCTGCCTGTTGTTATTTATTTTAATGCCACATTTTACCACAATTTACACCCTGCGTCAAAGTGCAGTTCCAACGTAATAAATACTATTAGATGTAAGAAAGGAGCTGTGGAAGCTGCAGTGTTTGATAGGTGTGTATTCAGTCCAGCATCCAGGCTGGAGGTCATTTCTTGCATGCCTTCTCAGACTTGGAATTTATGTTGGTATTTTTGAAAGCAACAGTTATGGTTTTCTTCTGACCTTAACCGTTATCTAGCTCAGACATGATAAGCATAAATAATTAAATGGAACATATTCTATCAATATCAGATTATTTGTGGCTACTATTTGTAGTTTCATTTACTCTTGTGCTGTAAACTGCATGAATATACAGAGACAAAATGAAAGCAAGTAAAACAAGGAACTTTGAGTAATGAGAGAACGCAGCCAAATTAAATGGATCTCATTTTGTGTGTGTGTTTGTTGGTGTGCTGTCCTTGATGTGAAAGACGACTAGATTTGCAGTGACAGCTATCCATTTACAGATTTTTATGGGTAAGAGAATAAAACAAAGACATGAAGGATGAGAATCTGCTCTGCTGTCCTGATAGCTCAGTTGTAGTTTGTGTCTATGTGTGCACTTCCAGTAAAGAATGACTCACAGTCTCAGTCACTCTAAAGAATAGCACATTTTACAGGCTGAGTATAAACACTGCCTGCTTAGCTTTTATAGCTATTGCGTGGCACAGGTCTCATTGTGCCTTCTCAGATCTGATCTTCTCATGTCTTCAGTTATTTGTAGACTTTAGTTTTCTAATGCAAACTGTCATAAAAAGTTGTTATATACAGATTTTAGTTTTGGAAAACAGAAAACAGCAAGACAGTAAATACTGACAAGGGTATAGTAAAGTTTATAGCTGTACTATACTGATTCTTTTAGTGTGGTGTTTTTGGTGGTGCTGAAAGAATAGCTGGTATAGCATATTGAAGTTATCATTGGTGTGACATTTAAAAAAAATAAACTACATACATTTCCTTTTGTTTTGATGCATTTGTTTATTATCTTAAAAAAACCCACTGTAAATAATTATCTCAGTCATATAAAATATAAACCTGTAGTGTTGTTGGTCATAGTGACTTAACAGAGAAATGTAATATATGTTGTCGACAGTGTGTAAAAGACTGTATTTTAAGCAGAATCTGTTCATCAACTGTTTTGTTTTGCTATTGATCCATGTAGAACTTTAATGAATCATGAATTCACATAAGATATTAGTATATAACATAAATTTATATAACCTAAGAAGCAACTGGCAATCTGTGAATGCCAAGTGATAAAGTGTCAGCCTGATGGGAGTCAGTCTCCGATTTGAAAGATGGACAATAATCAGACACAGATGATAGTGATATGTGCACAGACTGCTCATGCTTTAGTCTATAATATATTCATTACATTAGTTTCATTACAATTTGAAATGGATTATTGTTCAGTTTTCAAGATAATGCAGCAAAAAAAGACGTAGCAGAGTACCTAGATGCAAATGTTGGCTGCTTCTGCTCTTTAACGTAAGAGTTGGAATTCTGCCTGGAGAATCCATTGGTCTCCACTTCCAGCACACGTCCGATTCATCTCACCACACACACACACACACACACACACACACACACACACACACACACACACACACACACAAACACACGCATTCTGGCACACACTAGTGTGAGTGAGTTTGTCTGGAAATGGTAGAGACAGAGAGAAGGTCTCGGAATGCTGAAGGTGGGGGGAACCCAGAGAGAGAGAGAGAGAGAGAGAGAGAGAGAGAGAGAGAGAGAGGTGGAAAGTTGCAACTTCAGGGCAATATAGACCACATGCTATGGGAAGGAATGCATGTGTCTTTGTAAGAGAGTGAAAGAGAGGAGGAGAGAGGAGGAGGAGGAAGAAGCGAGGAAGGAGGGATCAAAACTAAGGCTGCAGCGTGGCTCTGTGTCTGAATGAAAGGACCGCTCTCTCACACTCCTGCTGTATGTATGGCTTATGTCTGTTGCAGCAAGTGACCACATTTCCAGAGCAAACACAGCAAGACTCTTCAAATGACTTCAAGCTGGAAGTAAATATTTTGCAGAAACTTTTTCTTGAAGTGCAGCTTTTACTTTCCGTTTTGAATTCTGTACCTGTTTCTATGAAGCTGGATTACTGAAGCTGCTTTTAGAGCATTGCATTTTTTACTTTAATAACTTATGTTGGACTACAAGATACTTTAGAAATTCAGAGATTATAAACTGAATCTCTCCACAAGGAATGTATTTCTCTCCATCAACAAGACTTTGGGACTTTGTTTAATCTAATGTACAGACATCACTGAGACAGTTTGCCATTTCGCCAGAGGATTCCTGAGCTCTTTGTATGACTCTGGTCAACTTTCATGCAGGTGTGATGGTGGGTCAGTGTGTTTGACACACATATTCACACTTCTTTAAACACACATGGATACCTAAAATTACAGAGGACATTAAATGGAGGACAAGCTATTATATAAAATCAAACTTTGAGTGTAATATTGAAATATTATAAACTGCTTTGACCTACTGCATTACTGCATCTTTGAGATATGACTTACACTTTGGTACCCCATCACATCCTGGAGCATGCCTCCCTCCATCATGTTCTTCTGCCCTTCCTGTTGTTGCTCCCCCAAGCCTGGTGGGGGAGCTGTCATCCCCAGTGTTTGGACTACAAGCCACCATTTGGGCCCAGACAGCCGTTGGCCTTCTGCAAGGAGTATTCAAAGTTTGGATGCTGTGATTCGGAGAAGGATGCAGAGATAGCTGTTAAGTTTAACACCATTATGATCAACTTTGACCACTCAGGTTACAACACCTGTGGCAAGTACATACGCAGCATCCTCTGTCAGGTAAAACATGCATTTCATTATTCTGAAAACATCATGGTTGGTTATATGTGGTAGTGTGAAAGTATACTGTACCAATACACTGCAGTCATACACCTGTCACTTGCTACAGCAAATAGATGAGACACATTTTTACTGTGGGATCCACGTCAGTGTTTTTCGCTGTGTTGTAATGACTGAGCCAGATTTTCCAAATCTACATATGACTGTTATGTAAGGTAAATTTGGCTTTGTGTGGATGTTTGCAATCACCACTAGAAAACGTACTGTTTACATCTAGTGTCTTGCTGTGTGATGTTTGCTGTGTGCTGATATTTGCAATTTGTGAAGTAATAATATTGGTATTTATATTCCACCAATTACCAACAACACCACATGGCCTCATTCCAGAAGAAAACCAGTTCTTTTGTCATAACCGTAACCAACAAAACCTGGTTTAGTGGTGAGTTTGACATATGTTAAACAGCAGTTAGCTACTCATGCTTGGAAAGTTAAGCCATACTTATTCTTCATGAGGTCTTCATGGGGTAGCGTGTAATTGGCCTGTGTGAATAAACAAATAATACAATAGATGAAAGCGCTGCTCAGCTCTGGCTTGAAATAACTTCTAGATTGAAACATTACAACTAAACACAGGAAATCTGCTGAGCCAGGTTTTCTTCTGGCACAAATGCAATAACAAAATGTCTCAGCAAAGCTTACTATGGACTTTAAACTGTCAAACAAAGACTTGAAAGAAAACTCATGACATAGCAACCAAAGTAAACTATTCTCCATCCCTCCCAGATTTCCATGAAACGTTTGTTTTGTATTTTCTCTCACATGAGTAACATACAGATGTAAGCTGGAGTTCAGACCTTGAAGCAGAACAATTAAGAAAATACTACAGAGCAGTCCATTAGCACATTTACTGTGCCTCTTAGTAATTCCACAAAACACTTTGAGACTTTAATAATAATTGATATTTCATTAATCCCCTCGTGACCCTTTGAGGTGCCAAGTGTCAGGGGTTTCAGTGTCTTGTTCAAGGGCACCTCAGAATGTAGCCACAGGAAAACTGGGAATCGAACCACTAACTCTGGGGGTTGACAGCTACATGCCCCTTTGAAGAACGCTGACAAATTAGCCATTAGCAATGAAACACATTATTTGATATTTATGTACCCTTTACCGTCTAAGCAAAATTGCAATTTAACCTGAATTCTCGCAAATGGTGTGTGAATCACACAAAACTGCACATGATCAGCACTGAACTAGTTTTAAACTTGGTTAAAAACTTTTTAAGTAGTAGAAACATTAGTCTGCCAAAACAATAAATGTGGGTTGGGCTTGAAGTAAGATTGCAATCTTGGTAAACACTGAGGAATAATGAGTATTTCCATTTCAGAATTGCTGTTATAGTCACATATTATAGTTTCTTTTCTGTGCTGTCAGAGCTTAGACAGATTTAAACACAACAACCTCTCCTTCCCTGGTAGAGTGAGTGGGGAAACATGTCCATTTCACTGATTACATAATTAGCTGCTGACTTTGCAGCTCAGAAACTAACTGCGTGCAAAGCATAAGTATGTGCAAACTAAATACTATAGTAGGTGCACCACAGATTTAGTCTTAGTCATAAACTCTGGATAAAATCTTTATTTTGAAGGCTGAGGTCTGTTCCTGTAATAGCACATTTAATAGCATCACAACAACAGAAAAAAAGAAAGTCTTCCATTTGCTAAAACCACCATACATTAAGTAAACACAGCAACAAACAAATGCTCTGACTCATAAAATATAGCTTTCTATCACTGTGGTAATTATAACCTACTGTGTTTTTTTCATGGCAGTGCAGGCTGGGTCTTGAGTGTAATGACAGTGCTGCAGCGCACGTACGACTTTCAGTGGTTAGTCTAGTTTGACTAAGACAGAGTGAGTTTAAAATGATGTAAATGTCAAACTTAGACCCGTTTTTAGTCAACAACCTCCTTCGGAAATTGAAGAAACATTTGCAGACATAAAATAAAATGCATACATTTCTTAAGTGTGCACAATTATCTTAAATCTTATCCCAAAATTAAACAACAGTATTTTGGTACCAAACTTCACTTAATGTGGATTATAGCACTGAAGTGTAACTGATCTTTCTGACCAACTCTGTGGTTGTTGTTGATGGTTTGATGTAAAAGAGGCCCTGGAGGTGGTCAAGCTATCCCACTGCCAGGGTACTTATCCTAGCTAAACTCACCACACTGAGGCCCTCTGTTCCAGCTGCACTGCAGGATCTTTTTGGCACTGATATCAATGAGACATAGACAAGAGAGACAGGCAGACAGACAGATAGAGAGGCAGACACACAGAGGACAACGTGAGTGAGTGGATGTGTGTATCTGTGTGTGTCAGGGGGCCAGAAGGGAGATTATCATCATTCCCCTCAGCTTAACTGACCAAACAAGCAACCATTTCTTCCTCTGGCCAGGGGTGCAGGATATATATATATATAGAGAGAGAGAGAGAGAGAGTAGAGAAAACAGAAAATAGCAAAATAAGACTAAAAAAGGTATATCTATATGAGCTTAATGCACAAGTAGAGAAAATGTATGTGTGTTATAACTGCTGTCAGTGATCACCCTTTCTCTGCTTTTTAATGGTTACATCCAATATTAAAATAAACCCCAACAAAACCACCTGAGGCCATTTCAAGGGTATTTAGCATTAAGACAACAAACTGTTAATTGTTTCCTGTTCACATTTTTAAGTAGCATTTTAGTACTGTTGGAGCGTTTGTTTCCCTTACACTGTTTTGCTCTGTTTAAAAACTCAAAATCTTTACATGAATGCATCATCACCACAACAACACGCGGCATCCAACAATTAGTTGTTTGTTTCTTTTCTTTTTTTGATCACAATCACTATTGTTGAGGCTTATTACCTGCAGTGTCTCACACCACTAACTCCATCAGGGCTATGTGCCTAAGTTAAACCTTCTCTTTATCTGTCCTCAACTCTCCTCTTCCTCTGTCATTTACCAGCCTCTTTACGAGCGACAACTTGGTTTACCACCAGTCTTCACTCTCAGCTATAATAAACTGTGAACTAGTCATTGCAGTGTGGGGAGTCAGGGAAATAGATGCCAGGAAAAAGGCAAACAAAACTTTGATTTCCTTCAGATTAAGTCTATTCTGAAATGGACAACACAAAATTATAGTAGTTTGAAGTGGCTGGGTTGTTAGAGAACCGCATACACATGTTTATCCTATGATAGCAGGACCCAAAATAAGACACAGGTCTCTTTACAATGGCTGTTTCAATAGAAGCAGGACAAAAAGGAGAAATGAATGTTGCCTGGGAGTCAAATGCTTTCAAGTAACAATCTGTTCCATTCACCTAAAGCAAAGCATATATTAAGCAGGACTGATTGCTTAAAATACAGAAACTGGTCTAACACTCTTCTACTGTGTAAGAAAGACAAATCAAATTGCTGGAAATTCAGACAGTGAAGCTTCCATTTTCAAGTACTTGGACATTTCCAGCTGCTTAGACTGAGCACAGCTTTTGTTTTGTTCTTTTGAGCTAAAGCTGTTTCCCTAGAAGACTCTGATCTCTGTCCAGCCAAGTAGCTATCTTCATGTCAACAAAGATCTTCTGTTACAGTGAGCTTCCCTGCCTCTTATTTCATTGCTTACTTTACTGAGCCTACGACAGCAATAAAGATTTCAAAAAAGATTTGATTCACTTTGGTTAAACAATTTCATATCAGCAACTTCATATATTGATAAGTTAACATATACTGTGTTGTATAGTTAATGGCCCACTGCCACTTCAGAGGAGTGTCTGACACAACAACACAATGTTGTGTGGGTCCAGATTTCTCTAAATCCATTTTTCCTTCTCTCCCTCAGCAGCTGTTTCAGTAACCACACTCATAACATTTGCATTATTCACGAACACAGCAGGTGTGACTACAGCGTGTTACAGGAAGGTACGACTGTGTCCAAGTTTCCTAACATGGTAACAATTGGATTTTCAAACATAGCTAGCTTAGCTATAGCACTGATGTATTATATCACATTGACTGACTAGCAGAAAAAAAACACCAGCCTTTTAATATTTGTAGATTTTGCCACTCCTACTATTTGTTATCATAACTAAATTTAATTCTTCAACAAATTTTTTTCCTTCAGCTTTTGGAACTACAATTCCCATAATGCTTCAGGACTTGACACTTAATGTGGATACACAGATGCAATAAAACTATTTACATGCAAACACAAAAAAGCTATTTATACACTCAATATGTACACTCACTGGCCACTTTATTAGGTACAGTACACCTGTAAAATCCAATGAAATCCAATATAGCAGCTCTGCTCTGAATTCTACTTTTACAGACTTATAATTTATTGGTTTTTCATTAAGAACTGTCTGATAGGTGATAATTCTATATACGTTCATTACCGGTGTTATAATGGGTGGTGGAGTTGTACTGTGGTGCATTATATTAAGAGGTGTTTATAATGTTTTAATTTAATTTAATAATGCATCATTCATTTTAAATAGGATGGCCAAAACATTATGACCTCCATATTTTTAGGGTAGATAGATAGATAGATAGATAGATAGATAGATAGATAGATAGATAGAAAAATAAACCACATCACCTTTGGTTGCTATGTGACGTTGCTAGTTCTTTTGATGTGTGCTAAATTATTTATATATATATTATATATTATATTATATTATATATATAATATTTTTTGCCTCCAGTTACTTTCTTACCCAAGTGCCAAAAACACTTTTTGAAAAGTCACACATCACAACACATTATCCACTAGAAATGAAGTGAACTGTACAGCTCTCTATAAGCTGGCACTGCAACTGGCAACTGGGACTGACCTTCATCATAATCCATGCAACCGCTAAGGTCCAGTTAGAGGGTTTTTCATATTTGTGTTCTGTCAGATGTTTTATGAGTAAAAAAGTAATGTTATGCATTTGTTATTTTTGCTCTGTTTCCCATTGACGACTGGTTAGGCTGAACTGGTGCTGTGCAACATGCACCATTTCAACAAATGACGGTTTGGTTCTCGTGCCTTCCTGTGCCTACAGTTCACCATCCTGGGTGTGGACAGTGTGGTTGTGACTTAATAACTAGCTGGACCTTCCTGGGATCCATTTATACCAGACTGCACTCAGACAGGCTGTATATAAACAGTAAACCAGGTCTGACCATTCATAGTGAAGCGGTCAGGACCTGTGGTAAAAAAAGCACACAATACTATATTTGTGTAATCCATGCATGTCCTCAATTCTAAGATAATAACATAGGGATAATGAGAATAGACACTAAAACTCTCCACACCTGTTAAACCAGAAATATTTGTTGCACACATATATAAATTGCATAGATTTCTATGTCATATATTGGCCACAATTGTAGTTGTTTTTGTTTCCCATTGCAGGAGTGTTCTCCATATGCTGCCCACCTTTATGATGCTGAAGATGCCAACACACCTATGAGGATACTGCCTGGACTGTGCGGTGATTACTGCTCTGAGTACTGGCATCACTGCCGGTACACTTTGAGCCTCCTCCTTGAGGACTCAGGGAACCCACAGCAGTTCACAAACTTGACTGCCGCGATAGAAGATGATCGCAGGAGCTTCTGTGACTTTCTGGAGTTGAAGGATAAACAGTACTGCTATCCTAATGTGCTGACAAATGCAGGTATATTGTACCTTTGATGTATGTGAGACACCTTTACTATAAACAAACACACACACACACACACACACACACACTCAAATGTGTGTTGATTTGAGGAGGATAAAGTTTCATAATCAGAACAGGCAACATCAGCAAGAACGTGTGGCAACAAGACACGGTGTTATGATCTATTGAAAAAGTGCTGCTTAATGTGTAGGTTGGCTGATTGTTATTAACAAGACTAAGACTACAGCCACAATTGGCTATGTGAAGCTGTAATTAAGCACTTTGGTGCTTTGAGCTAAATGCTAATGTCAGCGTGTTAACATTGTGATGTTTACCACAGTTTACCATTTTAGTTGTGTGTTGGCATGTTCGTTAGCACTTAGCACAAAAACACACACAAAATGTCATCATCTATAGCATTGTAAAGTAGTTTGGCAAATAATTTTATTCAATTAATTTACAATTAGTGATTTGTCAGATGCTTTGGCAGATCCACTTAGGTAGTGAGGTACAAAACAGGAAATGTTTGTTTGGTGAGACATAAGAGCCAGAGAGTTGAGAAGAGTACTTTCTTCAGCAGTTTTCTAAAAACTGACATTGAGCCATTGAATCCAGATTCAGGGCCTTAGATGGGAAGGTGCTGTTGAGTTGACCACTCTGTAGACGAGTGTCAGAGCTTTGAACCAAACCTTTTGGATTTGTCTCTTGGGAGCACTGAATATTACAACATTTCATAGTAATCCACACTGAAATATCTAAAAAACTATTGAGTGGATTACTATGAAACAGTGTGATATTCAGTGCTCCCAAGGGACAAATACAAAAGGTTTGGATGACTGACATACTGACACTGGCTTCCTGCAGCTGTGCTGCTAGCGTGGCTAAAGACAGACTGCACATACAGTATATTTAGCTAGTGTGGTTAAACGTTTTTGTTTTGATCATAGATCTTTTATATTCCCTTAATTGTTTTTGTATGCTAACATTTAAATATTCAGAGAGCAGACTGTAGTAAACAAATTTCACTCCACTCCAGTCTGCTTATACAGGAATTCCACGTCCCCCAAAGCCATTTATGTGTGCTTATAATGACTAATATATCTTGACACATTAACCTTAACCTACTTTATCATCTCCATGTGTGTATTCTCTTTTTTGTGCTCAGAGCTAAATGCCAACCTCGGTGCGGTGCGGGAAGATCCTAAAGGTTGTCTGGAGTTGTGTTTACAGGAAGTTGCCAATGGGCTCCGTAACCCTGTGGCCATGATTCATGCAGATGATGGAACTCATCGTTTTTTTGTAGCAGAGCAGGTGGGTTATGTGTGGGTGTATTTAGCCAATGGCTCCAGGATTGACCGACCTTTCCTCAACCTCACTCATGCTGTCCTCACATCGCCATGGGCTGGAGACGAGAGGGGATTCCTCTGCATAGCCCTGCACCCAAGGTTCATACTTTCATAACAACACTACCACTTATATATGAAGCTAGAGAACAGTGGCTTATTGCACAGTTTTCACTGTGCCTGCAGTATGTGTAAAATACAAAGATGCTGACATTAAAATTTAGCTTCTCTTTATTTAGGTTCACCACGGTCAAAAAAGCCTATGTCTACTACTCTGTGTCTTTCAAGAAGGAGGAAAGGATACGTATCAGCGAGTTCACATTGTCAGCACATGATGAAAACCAACTCGACCACTCCTCCGAGAGGTCCGAAGTTCAAGTACAAGAGACAGAAAGTTCTGCTCCCGCTTATATCATCAAATGTGTATTTGCAGTTCATGGAACATTCATCCTCCTTTCATGTCTCTTTTTGTAGAACCATTCTTGAAGTGGTAGAGCCAGCATCCAATCATAATGGTGGACAGCTTCTGTTTGGCCACGATGGATATCTGTACATCTTCATTGGTGATGGAGGGAGAGCTGGGGACCCATTTGGAAAGTTTGGCAACTCACAGAACAAGTCAGTGTGATTTACCAAATGCACTGGCTGATTTGGGTGTGTCCTGGAAAAAGCAGAATAAAGTTCCACTTATAATTATGAAGCTTTAATTTACCTAAATAATATAAACACCAGACAAAGAATTAGGGCCACCATTAAATAAATAGTTCTACTACTTCTTTTGATTGATCTGTGGTACTCCTTTTAACTTTTATAGTCCTCCATGAAGTTGTTGAGATTTTAGTTACATAGGCATGTCCTAATGAAAAGGATCACAATTATGGAGAGCGCAGTGAGAGCACCCACTTGTCTACTGAGATTTAATATTTAATTTACAATACATTTTAAAGTGGCCACAGAAGCACAGCATCTCAGGTATGTGTACTAATGTGCATTGACAGAGAAGTGTAGAATCCTGTTCATTGATCATTTCTGCTATGTTAGTGTGTTGTTGATACTAGTAGTACTCCACATGCCAGTGGGACATCACATACCTGAAAAGTCAGTGGTGACATGATGTATTTATGTCAAGAGCACTGAATATACAGCTTGTATTAAATGTTCTGCAGGGCATTTCTTATCTTTTACTGCTTTGGCGAATATTACTCACCTCCCAAATCACTTGGCATTTACATTACCACCCATTAGTTTAAATAAATGGGATGGCTGTATCTTAAGGGGATGTATGTGTCCATAAAATTAAGGATCTGCACATGTAGATGCAGATGCTATTCTGGATGTTTTTTCACTGCAATGAAGGTTTGCCTTTGTTCAGCGATATACTACAGCTGTCATCCTTCATTCTCATTAGACCAATGCACAGTAGCTAATTTCATAAGTACAACCAAAGGACATGCTGGAGCCTATCCCAGCTATCATACGGGCGAGAGGCAGGGTACACCCTGGACAGGTCACCAGTCTATCACAGGGCCACATATAGACACAGACAACAATTCACACTCTCACTCACACCTATGGGCTATTTGGAGTCTCTAATTAACTGGAGCTGAGGAAATCCTCAGATAAAAATGATTTGTAGTGCTATCAGCAGCAGGTTAGTAACATATGAAATGTTTAGTTTGGTTTATCTGAGATGTCTACACCTTTTCTCTGGACATTTATAGTGGAGTAGTTTCTGATGGGGTTTGTTGACATGCTGCATTAACTGTTCTGGGAACGAGGGAGAATACACTCTGCCAAGTCTAATATTGACACTACACACATTGCAGACTGCCACACACTGGAGTGGAAAGAGAGTGAAAGGTGGGATTAGAGGCAGTGGAAAAGGTGTCTAAAGAGAGACTGACTTGAGTATAGGAAAGAAGCTTCAAACTGAATGGCAGGGGAAGAGGAAGACTAAAAAAGATATAGGTGTAGTAGAAAATTAAGGAAAAGGCCAAACCTAGAGTTTTAGCTTAGATGAATGGACAAAAGTTAAAGCATGGTGGTTTGTAACCAATGAAAGTAAACCGGATAGAGAGAAAGACATGAGGACAAATGATGTGACAAAACAAAACAAAACAAAACAAAACAAAACAAAACAAAACAAAACAAAACAAAACAAAACAAAACAAAACAAAACAAAACAAAACAAAACAAAACAAAAAACAATCAGTTGCAGAGATTAAGACAAAGTTTCAAGAAGGATCAGCGTAGAAGAAAATGAGTTTTTTGTGAGCCTTTAAATAAGCCTCTCTGAAGTTTTCTCAGTGTCTCATTATGTTGGCTAGGTCAACCCTTCTTGGAAAGGTTCTGCGTATTGATGTTGACAACAATGATGATGGTGCCCCATACAGCATCCCCTCAGACAACCCATTCCTGAGGGAGAGTGAAGCTCTACCTGGTAATCTGCATGTGTGGAATCATATAAGCATGTCTGATGACTGATGATGAACTAAACATTTAAATCTGATTGTTTAAAGTGTTCACATAATGTGTGGATGCAAAATCACTGTCATTCCAGAAATATGGTTTGGAATATTGTCTACAGCTCTGTATGCTGTTTGTGTAAATTGTCATTACAATTTACTGCTATTGCTATTTGTGCCAACATTTAACGATCTTTCTTTCTTTGCAGAGATTTATGCATATGGAGTCCGCAACATGTGGCGTTGCTCCATTGACCGTGGTGACCCCACTACTGGCCAAGGCAGAGGCAGGATGTTTTGTGGTGACGTGGGTCAGAACAAATATGAAGAGGTGGACCTTATTGTTAAAGGTATGATGATTTTATTTTGAAACATTTGTCTTTGGATGGAAATTTGACTTTTTACCATAAATATTTGTACATATACTTAAGATCATTGGATGGTTTAAGTCTTTTTTTGTCAATGCATGCTTTAAAGGAGGCAACTATGGCTGGAGGGCCAAAGAAGGCTTCAGCTGCTACGATCGCAAACTCTGTCAAAACTCCTCTTTAGGTGAGTCAACTTTCTGGGTTGGTTTCACAGTCTATAAACTCAGCCAGTGAGATGTTCACAGAGACATAAAGTAGGATCAAAATGGACACAGATGTTAGCTTTGACATGTTTTTCAGACTTTCACTTTATATGAACCACACTACAAAGATAGATTATATTGCGACAGTAAAGGTGGTATTCCTGTTCTGTTAAAGCATCTTACCCTGAATTTTAGTTAATTAAAATGCTTAAAAACTTCACATCTTCCTTTTTTTTAATATGATGAATAATCTTTATCCTAACTAAAACTAACATGTTGATGTTAGGTGACGAACATGACAAACTAATGTGTTGTTGTATGACATTATCTGTGTAGATGACATCTTGCCAATTTTTGCCTACGCCCACAAGTTGGGAAAATCAGTGACAGGAGGCTACATCTACAGAGGCTGTCAGATGCCTAACCTCAATGGACTCTACATTTTTGGGGATTTCATGAGTGGGTGTGTATTTCTGCCTTTTTAAAAAACATAAACCTCCTATCGAAGTCTGAGTGATGCTGGAGTATAATGGAGAGCTACCGTCAGTCCAGTACATATGCCTGTTTATTGTGTGTTTGTGTTGTTGCAGATATTCATATTTCTCTATGTCTGTTTCTATTTAGGCGTCTGATGTCTCTAAAGGAGAATGTCACCACAGGTGAATGGCAGTACAATGAGATCTGTATGGGAGAAGACCAGACTTGCAGATTCCCCAAACTCATCAACAGTCATTATAAATACATAATCTCTTTTGCTGAGGATGAATCAGGTAATGACTGCGTGTGCAGTATAAGCTACACATTACTCTGAGTAAACCTACACAAATACTGGATACAATAATAAAATACAACAAATGGTGTTTTTTGAGGTATACAAAGTTTATTTTTGTTAAAAGAGGATTATGATAAATCATATACAGTGCTGTGAAGAAGTATTTGCTCCCCTCCTGATATTTGTCGCATTAAAATTATTCATATAATCAAACTAATTTTATTATGAGACAAAGATAACTAGAATAAATACAAAATGCAGTTTTTAAATGAGGATTTCATTTCTTAAGGGAAAAAAGCTGTCCGAACCTGTCTGACCCTATGTGAAAAAGTAATTGCTCCCTAAACCTAATAACATTGCAATCAAGCATTAACAGCCTGTTTAAGGTCATGTCACAGCATCTCAATTGGATTTAAGTCTGGACTTTGACTAGGCCACTTCAAAATCTAAATTTTATTTTTTTAAGTTATTCAGAGGTGGACTTGCTGGTGTGTTTAAGATAATAATAAGCATAACCTCTAGTGCACTTTAGCTTGAGGTCATAAACTGATGCCTGGACATTTCTGGATTTTCCGATAGAGCGCAGAATTCATGGTTCCATCAATTAGGGCATATCATCCAGGTCCTGAAGCTGCAAACCAGCCCAAGACCATTACACTATCACAACCATGTTTGATTGTTGATATGATGTTCTTTTGATGAGTTAGTTTTACACCAGATGTAACAGGACACACAGCTTCCACAAAGTTAACATTTTGTCTTATCAGTCCACAGAATATTTGCCCAAAAGTCTTGGGGATAATCAAAATGTGTTCTGGCAAATGTGAGATGAACCTGTGTGTTCTTGTTGGTCAACAGTGGCTTTCGCCTTGGAACTCTCCCATAGATGCTATTTTTGCACACACTTTCTTATTGTTGAATCATAAACACTGACCATAACTAAGGCAAGTAAAGCCTGCAGTTCTTCAGTTTTTGCTTTGTTTTTGTTGTGCAGCATTGTTGTGCTTGGGTTTGGGTAGGCTGACCTCCCGGTAAGGTTCACCACTGTTCCAAGTTTTCTCCATTTGTGATATTTTCACTTTTCACTCTTTCTTTCTTGTGTTGTTCTCCCTTCCTCTCGCTGTCTGCCTCACTATCGTTCACATTCTCTGTTCTGTCTGCTGTAGGTGAACTGTATTTCTTAGCCACAGGAGTCCCAAGTGCCACATCCAGAGCAGGAGTCATCTATAAAATAGTGGACCCTTCCAGGTAGTTTACCATTTCACACACACACACACACACATACACACACACACTTCAGCAACACATACACTTTTACTCATACCTATAAGTGTGTGTCATATAGTGGTCAAGGTGTTGTCAAGAAGTACTATAGTGGCTATTAGAACTCAACTCTGAACTTTAGAAAAATTCTGTAGAGTGAGAAAACTTAATGAAAGACGAAGCCTTCTGACCATACAATAATGCAAATGCATCAGCTTAGCTGACATGTAACCTCTGGTAAGTACAACACTAATCTTAGAATACACTGAATAAACTCAACATTAACTTTAAAAAACTACAGAACATAAACTCAAAGCATGTAATAGGTTATGTGTGTGCTAATCTTTATTTTCCTCATTGCACAGGAGAGCACCACCAGGAAAATGCAGCATCAAGCCTTCACCTATTAAGATAAAGGGCAAACTGATTCCCTTCCGCCCCAAAATAGGTTTTTAAAATCTTATTGAATATTACTTTACATGTATTTGTTTTGTCACAATACTTCTGTCATTGGAGCTTTGCCTGTTGAATGCAAACAAAATAATATTAAACATGCAATTATTCCAATACTGTCTCCTAAATATTACATTCCTATACAACTATATTGTAATCCCGACTACATTTTCCTGACAAACATAATTGCCACCGGATTATGTTTTTGTAGCGAACGTCCACACAGACACACGTTGTGTGACATTTTTCGCAAATACACAGGCCACAATCTCTTCCTGACCCTAAGCCAGTGCTGTGAGTGCCTGAACCCAAAAATCTATTGCCTGTGGACATTTAATTAATATGTTAAGGATCAATGTATTTGCAACTTGATTGTGAACATATGATCATTATGTTGACAGAAAATGTAATCCAGTTGCAATTACGTTTGTCAGGAAAAAGTAATCAGGGTGGATTTTGGTTGTATAGAACATACTTTTTCAGGAGGCAGGATTGAATTATTCTTATTATGTCTTGAATATGCAAGACATACAAGACCAATTAAAAGTTTGGACACACTTAGGAATGACCATGACTTTCATAAAAAGATACATGTCTCCAGGCGTATTACCATCCTTGCAAGAGGCTTTTGTAATGATCAGTTTCCTTAAATTAATAAGCTTACATTAGTGAACATAATGTGCTATTGGAAGACTGTATTCATGTTTGCTGATTATAGGTTTTACTTTAGTTCCCCATCAATTTTGCATTGGGCTTGGGACTGGCATTCAGGTGCACTGGCTTATGCATCCTCAGTGACTGGGGGTTTGTGGACATCTTGGGGGCTCAGTGTCTTGTCTAGTCCTTCAACCCCATGGTTGAACCACTCTAAGAATAGACCACTGTCAGAGGTGCCGCTGCTGAACCTCTGTGTAGATATTCCTTTACTAATAACAATGTCTACACTGATGTCTACAGATATTATAAAATGTGTATTTTTTATTCATTAAATTTGATGTGTGTCCAAACTTTTAATTGGTGGTGTACATATAAATGTGGATAGTTTTTTGATGATGTACAAATATTTTTATTCCTTTCTGTTTTCGTTTGCAGAGTTTGTAATCAACAAGAAACCGACCACCACACCTGTTCCCACGACAACAAGAAAAACTACAACAACAACGACGAAAAAGCCAAAAAGGAAACCTATAATAATAATAAAACCGCCGATGCCGACAAGAAAAACTATGAGAAAAACACAGCTACCGCCACCAACAGCAGCAACAAGAAAAACAACATTACAGACAACAAGAAAAACAACAACAAGAAAGACAACAACAACAATGCAAACGACCTTACCAACAACTGTCCAGACGACCACGGCAACAACTCCCGCCACAACCACACCCACGGGTAGGCCTACTGGTGCACCTGATTACCGAGCCCGCTCCACTGATTACCCAAGTTCTAGGTCAATTGTTAACCCAGGCATTATAAACCTAGCCACGGACCCACAGTCAACTGTTAGGACAAACACTGAACCTGCCTGTAAAACTGTGCTCATGCAGCCACAGGGAGGAGCCACCAGTGTCAAACCAGGTGGTTCTTTCATCTGCACTCTATTTTTGCTTTACGTTTTAACAGGTTAATAGCTAAATTAACATTTTCTATCTCTATGCAAGACTCTTGGCAATTAACCTTCCAACAAAAACATTAAAAATAAATAAATAAAAGTCACATTTTTTAATTAGAAAACTAAACATCACAGAATTATCACAGGAGTCTTGGATGCTCCTCATAGCAGTGGCAGGCTCTCTAATGGCTACAAATGATAAATAATAAAACAACATGAAATTTACAAGTTTGGCAGCTAAACCCGAATTGATTCACTGTAAATATACAATTGAACACACTTTTTAAAAAAATTTTTGCTCTGTATATCAGTTTTACATACTACAGGGTATAATTTAATTATAATGTAGACCTGGCATTTTATTTAAAACTCAGTTTCGTTGTATACAGGCAAGGACCTGAATAGTATAAACTTGTATTGCAACTTATGCGATATGCAAGAGTTGAGTTACATAACTGTTATTTATTTTAAAATTATTCTATTGATTACTTTGCACAGTTACTTAAAAACTTGTTTTACTGTATGAATTATGAATTACTGCATTCATAATGAAAAATAAACTTACATTAATCATTTTTGTGATTCAAAAAAGTACTTTAAAACTAATCAGGCAATTCTGTAATGCATTGTTTTCCTTTTACTTACGCTTATCAGTCTTTTGACTTACTTTGCAACATCTCTTCACTAGAACTATAAAGAGAAAAAGCCACATATTAACATCATAACATGAATTGTTAATGAAATTGTTTTAAAAGTGTTCAAAATTTAATATTAATTACATTAGTGTCCAATTTCTTATTGTACAGCAATTATATAAATTCATAAGTTCACTATTATAATTACATGGGACGAGCCACTTGCACAATCTTGTGTGAGACTCAGGTACAGTGAAAGTAGCTGAAGAGGCTCCTGCTGGTTTGTTATTGTTTGGCTGCTACCAGAGTTTAAACCAGGATAAACAGTTGTTTATGTTTTGAATATTTGCACTATTTCAAGTTAAATCAGGTAAAGTGGCATTATTTATTGTAAATAAATGGTTCTGCATCAGCATCAGTTTGGACATTCATCTTTGTGTGTCTGTGTTGATACTTTTTGTTTGCCGTTCTTTATCAAAAAGCAAACAAACAAACAAAAAACTCAAGCCATGTCACGTCATAAATGATACTTAAATCAGCATTTTTGTCGTAGGGCCCATTAGTTACAAGAAGAGTTAGGAATCATGTTTACTTTCCTTCCTTCCCAGATTAATATAATTCTCATATCTATCCAGTCCATGTGCTGTACCATAAGATAAAAAAAAGTGTTTAGCTAAGCTCTAGAAAAGGGTTCGTCTAGCTCTGTCCAAAAGAAACAAAATGTGTCTTGTGGTATCACATTATATACGATTATGCACTAATTGGTAACAAAGTGTTTAACGACCATTTGTGGTTTTACATCATCATTTCAGATGCACTGATAGGTGTACTTTGTTACATAGAAAGTTTCCTAGCATTAACTTTGCTAATCTCATGTTAGTGGCTAGACCTCACTAATATAACTACACATCAAGCAAGTCAGCTAACAAGTGATTACTTACTGGTCCAACACAATACCAGCTTGGCATGTGTCTTTCAGCAACAGGTAGACGTGAGTCAGATATTTACTCTTCCAGTCTCTTGCTCAACCACTCTCTCTTTCTCCCATTCTTGCCTTCTCCAGCATCGCTTTGTTGTTTTGCCATCTATGCAATGCTAAGCCATAACTTGCTAGCTGACCCATTGTAGTCTGGTTCCATAAAGCTTTTTGCAGTTCTCGCAAGACGTCTCCAGAATGGGGTCCCAAGGTTAGATAGGTGCAACAATAGATGGACCTGGCACACAGTGACAATGGCAGAGATGCCATTAGGCTCATTACAACTTAGTGTAACATCACGTGATTTTGAAGCTGTTATTTTGATGTTAAAATGTTACACGTTAGTGCTTTAACATACATCAAACTTCATATTTATCATGTAATTGTCTGAAAGAAAGAAAGAAAGAAAGAGAAAGACATTACATACAGCGAAAAAAAAGTAACATTGTAAAAATATATATATTTAAATAAAGAGGGTGATTCTGTCTCTCCCTCAGGTTATCGCACAACCATCATGACTGCAGCCTCCTCTAGGATTGTTCAAACCCCAGTCATCTCCACATTTCCAACAAGGAGACCCCTTCAGCACCCCTCTAGTTCCACCTCCCAGCCTTCAACCTCACCACAGCCACCTACTCCTCCTCCTTCTCCTCCTCCTCCTCCTCCGTCCACAACAACCACGAAAAAGCCCCTGAGCGCTCTGACCTCTACACATTACCGTGATCATCCCAGAGAGTTAACCACACCACGACCACCAGATTGGAGCCAGAAACCCACAGCATCTGCTTACAAGCCCCAGAGACCACCAATCAACATCACTCTGCCTAAAACACAAGAAGAGACGCTGCGGCTTGGAGAGAAGCTGGAAAGCACTAGGGAGGGCAACCAGGTGTATAAGATGCCCAGAGGACGAGGTAGAGGTCATGGAAAGAGGAGAGGAGGGAGAAGGCTGAAGCCTGGCTCAGTGCGACTGGTGAGTGCCGATGGTTTATCCGATCGAGGCAGAGTGGAGGTCTTTATCTTTGGAGAGTGGGGGACAGTGTGCGATGACCTTTTCACCAACAAGGCAGGTACCGTGGTGTGTCGACAGCTTGGTTTCACAACAGCACTGGCGGTGATGAAGAGGGCTGTGCTGGGGCAGGCGGACAGCACTGTCAGGATTTTTCTAGATGACGTGGAGTGTGAGGGTGAAGAGAGGTCACTGCTGGAGTGCAAGAGAGCCAGGGTTGGGAAGCACAACTGCTTACACGATGAAGATGTAGGGGTGATCTGTGGTTAGAAAAGCGGTTAACAGGAAAAGTATAGGAAAGCACATATGCAAGCATCAATATTGGTGATGTTTCTATGAGTTGTATTTTTTTCATATTTGTCTTGATGTTACAACCAACCAACTTCTCATTCACATATTCTTAAAATATATTTTATGTACATACTGACTTCTCATTCACTCTTAAACCCAGTTAATAATCAACATTTTATGAAAGAGCCTTGATGGAAGAGTGCAACCAATAAGAATGTAAGAAAGTAGTCTGACTTTTCTGTTGGCACTTCTTAAATTCTTGAAACATAATTTTTATTAAAAAATGAAAAATGTTTTTTTCCACAAAACAATATACAAAGATAGCCCACTGTTTTCTGAGAAGATATTTGTATTTTTGTATTGTATAATTTCCTTGTGAATGTATTTTTTAAAAAGGAAAGGCTTGACATTCTGTACAATGAATGTAATAAAATGTTTCCAGTTTTATATAAAGAGATTTACCAGCACAAAGTGCCTGTGAAATGAATACATTTTACTCTCTAAAACTTATCTTATATTTTTATTTCTTTGTACTAAAGCGTAGTGGCTGACATGTCACTTTCCTGGTGACTCTTCAATGTCTCACTTTAACATCAACAATGTGTAATATTAATCACTTCATAGAGCAAAAAGCTAATCAATACAAACTATAAAACATATGAAATAAAACAAAAAAAAAAAGAAACCAATCAAATCAATTATAAAAACAACAGATAAAATGGTGAGAAAAACTGGAAGAGCCAGAAGGTAAGATTAAGTTCTGCATAAGCAATCTTAAAAAGTTTTCTTTTGAAAGTTAAGTGAGCTACACATTCTCAGCTCTGTTGGAAGAATGTTCTAGGGTAAAGGGGCACATGAACTGAATGCAGTTTCTCTGTAAAGTCTAATCCTGGACCAAGAAACAGTTTATGTGACAGAGTCAGCAGAGCACAGTGATTTCCGAGACTATGCTCAAACAGAACCATATGATGAACACATTGATGCTTGTCAGATTGCCAAGCTTCAGTCGCCACGTGTTAGCAATACACAGTGCAGTTCTAGTGACACATCCAAATGTTGTGTGGCTAAATAGGAAGTACAAAAGATTTGGGATTTTCAGTTCAACTCTTCTGTCATTATTATAGTTGTGCACAAGTAAAAATGAAAAATACTATGTTTTATCCCGATGTAATTGTTTTTAGTGTTTAAGACTTTTTTGAAAGTTACCTTGCAGGCATTTAAAATATTCAACAACATCTTGCTATCTGAAACTGTATTTGCTTTGGGGGTGCCCTGATGTTCATTGACTGTCCATTTGTCTGTATGTTCAATGTACAATGCTTTACACAGGAAGAATTAGAAAAGAATAGATAGGGCTGCTGGGTTAGTATCTGCCAGTGTCTCACTAGTTTCTGGGTAATATGTTCCAAATAAAATGAGTTAATTTATTATAAAGTAAAATCAGATTCAAAGGTCAAAAGATGGAGAAAGACAATAATTGAATAGGCTGTTAGAAACCTGTTCTAAGGTAAAATGTTAAATCAAACTCCAACAAAGAAGAAAAATAAGATGTAAAAAAAGATTATTATTTTGCACTGACCTTTGTGAATAGAAAGTCTATTGAAAATGTGAACACAGAAGTGATGGCATTTAGCACCATTGTGCAAAACTTTATGTTTGAGTGTGAAAATGATGAGTATTAAAGTATTAAAACTATGTTTCCTTCACTGTATAGGGTTGGCTATATTTACACTATATGATGACTGAATTAACTCCATCATCATCATCATAGTACTGCATGACACAGAGAAAGAATAGCAAAACAGTCAATCTGTGTTATTATGCCATCCTACTGTCATTCTTGCTATTTCTACATTTAAGTCACAAAGAAAAAGAAGACATCACAGAAGTCCACTGTAGGTGAAAATGCTGAAGATCAATGATAATAATGCATGAGAAGGGGTTTGGACCACATCAAAGATAACCTCTATTAAAATTGTTTTGAAATGATCTACCAACAGATACCAACAGGATAGAGTATAATACTGTACTACATTGCTTTGAAAGGCATATTAAAAATACTGTATATTGATTACATACATATCACACATAATGCCATACATTTTTTGACATTACAGAGCTTCTTGCTGTTCCAAACACTAACACAAGAGTGAGCCAGAACACTGTGCAGTTTATGGTAGCCATATATTTACACAGTCTGTTCTAGCTGTTATGATGTGGATCCTGTTATACATGCAAATCTCGTGCAAATTATCTTTCAGCTGAGAGTGTCTGCTTGTATGTGTGCATGCGGGTATGTCCCATTATAACGTAAGCTGGAGTTAATGCATTTCTGTCAGAGTTTATATATTATTTATTAGAAGAAAGAGACACTGATATATGAAAATGAGTGCAGAGAACGAGAGCAGCAGACGGGGTGGGGGGTGGAGAGTGATCATAATCTTTGTCAGACAATTTAACCAACATTAATAATCTCTAATGGATTTGTGTCTGATTAAGACAATGGATATCCCTGAGCTCAGCGAGACTAAGAAGAAGTGGCTAGCATGTGCTAGTGAGACACAGTAAAATCATTTTAATGAATTAAAGATAGAGTATTGAAAACTACTTTAGAACCTATGAAAACAACAAAATGTAAAATACTTTTCTCTGCTTAATATCATATGTTTCTTGTCTTGATATTTATGGACAGAAACCTAATTTAGAGTGAAGTCATAAACTTTCTAAGTTGCTTTTTGTGTACTTCTTTAATTTGTACATGTAATTACCAAATAGCAACCAATTATTTTACAAGTTTAACTATGCCTTAGTTAAAATTGCAAAATTAATGCTTGTGTTTGTTTTTGTAAGTTCATAGTCCCTTAAAACAAAATGGAAGTAAGAAGGAAATAAGAGGGGAAGGACTGAACCAGAAAAACTGAATTAAAGTAGCCTGCGGTTTCAAGAGGTTTTGTAAAGATGCACACATACAGATAAACATGGAAGCATGCACACAGAATGCACGCATGAACAGACACGAGCACACATAAACAACACACATACTTTTCCCCAGTGACTCGTCTTTTGTTCCTAATTTAGCTCTCCCTTTCTCATACTCTCTATTTCTGTTTTAAGCTTTCCCTCTGCCTCTCCTTGTGTTAGTCTGCTCTTTAACATTGTGCTTACTGAGAATGAAAATACAGTATTTGAAACAGATGCAGAAAAAAGAGCAGGATAAAGAAACAGTTCTGAATGAGAAAAAAGATGAGGGTATCTGATGCATTCCTACTTTTGTATGATTTCCAAAATAAACATGAAACTCACAATTGTCACATTGCTAAATATTTAGTAGAGTTAACCACTGTTTGAGTGTTGCTCTCCTGCATTTAATGCACTTTGGCATTAAATTTGATTTCAAAGTTTAAGACATTCTGCAACCAAATAATAATACTACAATAATATATTTGCCCAATGCAAATAATTTTATGTCAATGTAAATGTAAATTTTATGTGTACAATGGTAGTGGTATGGTGTGGTAACTGTTGTATCATTCATCTCAGGTATGGTAAAGCCTGTGATTAGAAGAAACTGATTGTGGTTAAGGGTTAGTCAGCTAAAACACTTTACGAACACGCTTTAAAAAAGAGAACACAAACAGCACCGAAGAAGCAGTCTTTCACTGCCCTCTCTGATTTAAAGTTTTAAGGATCACAGATTAGTATGGTTTGGTGCTGATCCTGCACCCATACTGATGTAATGTAGTCCAGGAGTATAATTTTACACGACTGCAGCAAAATAAACCACTGGAGGTCAGCAAACGAGTACTGGGCTGAATAATTGAACAGAATAAACTCTATCTGGTCAGTGTTTACTTAAATTTATGTATTTATTCTGGGCCAGTAAGTAACAGCATAAAATCTGTTTAACTATTCATTTCCCCACTGGCCTGTTATATAAAACTGCAATGAGAACAAGGTCAATTACTGCCAACTCTTTTCTGAATAACACATTCCTCTAAGTACAGTTACCAAGAGCCTATCATTGGACACTGAGACACTAATCTCAACGATGAGAGTCTGATGTCAAAAGTTACCTTTATAACCTATCAACAACAGTTTAATGGTGATTAAGCAATTATTCACATACTTTTCAGTATATTTTCTGGCAGTAATTAATGCATATAGTTGCTGAACCTTCAGAGAAATATCACCCAAATCTAAAGCTACCGCTGGGCTAACATAGAAGTAAAGATGTGCGACTGATAGAGAATCTGGTAAATTTTTTAAATAAAACATTAAGCTATGCACGGAAGTCCCCCTGTTATGTCTGTAGTTGGACTGAATGCACCCAGTGCAGGTTTCTTCTTAGCACGGCTCCTCTGCTGTGCTGCAATCAGTAGAAGGTTAGAGTCTGCTAGACAGTGTGTGTCAAACATATAAACTAATTAAATATGAGTTTTAATATAGATTCAACATCAAAAATCAGCAAATATTAGATACATTTTTGTTTGTTTAAGTACATATCCTCCTTTCCCATGGTAAAAAGCATCAATATCCACAGAAATCTTTACTTCTACTGTCTACTGCCGCTTTGGAGAGGACGGGGCAAAAATGCCTCAAAGCCGCACCCGGTGGAAAACTGTACATTTTAAAATAAGTGTTAGCATAACACACAGTACAACTAGTTTGCTAATGCAAGCAGCAGAAGCAGCAGTCACCCCTACATAAAACACTGGAGAAGTTAGAAAAAATGTCCAGAGACAACAGTGGGCTGTTAATGTGATGTTATGGTCCAGGGGGAGGAGTCAACCACGTATGAACAGGACTGTTTTGTAGAAACCTGTGGTGCTGTGCAGACTGCTGTTAAAAGTAAGAGCCGTTTTCTTTTGCTTGGAAACAGTGGACGGAGTCCGAGTCCACCAAAGTCTACCTTCTTTATGTCTTTATTGCCAACACAGTTAATCTGCCAAATAAATGTTCTTGACAGACTCCATGACTTCACCATGACTCACAGCATTATAAATAATTAAATCACTCTCACGTGAAAGTCTTAAATATGACTATGAACCAGTGGTTATTAGTCATAATAATTAGCCTTATACTGTATGGAGGTTCATTAAAAAATGTGTCTCATAAATCTGGATGATGCTCAGATTGTTGTTGTTTTCAGAAAAAAATATTTATGTCATGTTTGAGACTTAAGTGTAATGGGCAAAACCAAAACAGAAAGTATACTATTACATTTTGATATTACACAAGTTCAATCAACATATAAGAGCTGATTGAAAAATGTTGCAGTATTATTGAGTTTTATCCAAGTAGGACATTTTGCAGTGTTCTTAAGGTATGCTACCAAAAGTACACATTATGTAAATATATTGGTCGGTATTAGAATGATGCACTTTATATAAGGATATTATAATTACTGAAGCATAGGTCAATAACACAGCTGGTTAACTGATGTATCTGCAAATCTGCAACAACCTTTATCTAGAAAATAAACAGCTAACAAATAATTGCAGTGACAGTACAATTGCATCTGAATTGTGAATTGTGAAATTGAAATACTTCCTTCACTGCAAAACATAAACACTTTAAATGACATAGTTGTCAAGTATAAGCTAAGTTAAAATTGAATATCAGCCAAATCAGCCATAACTTTCTGTGTAATTGTATCATTATAAAATTAGCTTTATTGTGCAAAGATGCAAAGCAAATAGTTTTTTTTGGTAAAAATCAAACATGTTATGTGGTGAAATTACTAAACTTTTAACTATATATTGCAAAAAAATACAAACAGTGTTTCATAATGAAAACAATGTGAAAAAAAATACTGAAAAGCATGCAGACCATAGCTGGAGTGTACTGTATGTCATTCTTATAGATTGTCCTGACTGAGACTATAAAAAGCATTAAAATATAATTTCTACACAAAATAATAAGAAATTAACAACCAGCATAATGAATGTTGATAATTAATCGGTTCACCCCTCATCTCCTCTCACACACGTTCAAACTCATACACACTCGTTCATGCAGACGAACATCCTTCCCATCTGGCTGGCATCACAGATGGTGGCACTGGGTGATGCTAGAGGCCAAGAGCACGGCTCTAACCAACTACACACACACACACACACACACACACACACACACACACACACACACAGGGTAATGTGACATGCATACATGTTATAGTTTA